>JAGFPH010002780.1:77344-106524 GCA_018207615.1 Philaenus spumarius
TGCGTACTGTTTTGATATATATTAACGATTACACCAGCGTATGCAGTGAAATAAAACGCAGACGATCTTGTTAAAGGGTTATTCTTTTGATCCAAATGTGTTGTTTTATTTATAATTGTCGCTTGTCACGACCGTTCCCGTAACCCTCAATTTTTACATTTTTTCAATTTCGAAATAGCAACCCTAAATATTTCCGGGATAAAAAGTTGTATAGATTAATATTTGAAAAGTCCTTTACATGTAAATGAAAATTTCATCAAAATTCGTTTAGCCGTTCTGGATATTAGCCCGGACAAACAGACAGACGAAACAAATTTAAAAAATGCATGTTTAGCTTTTGGTAAAGTGTGAATACATGATCCTAGAATTTTGAAATCAGAGACACACTTAAATTTTATTTAAATATATAATATAAATAGAAATATTATGTAATACGGTACATATTATAGGCCTATTGCATTGTAAATCATTTACATGTTAGTATATTTTCTTATACAATATATTAAAAAATACGGTTACATTTGATATAATATAGCTAAATACATTTAATTTGATAATTGAAGTACATTTACCAATAAATTATAACTGTTTAATTTTTTTTTTCGAAAAAATTATCTAAAAACGCGGAGAAATGCTAATAATAACGCATTGAAATATGTAATAAACATTACAATGTTATTAAAATTTTGTAGTAAAAATAATTAAACTTAATAAGGCTGTCTAATAGATTTATTCGTGAATAAAGCACTTGCAGAATATGATTACAATATGTATTATAATTTGAAAGCCGATTGAGGATTAGGCAAAGTGTGAGGTTATAGAATTATAATAGAGAACCTTGTTAAACAAATTATAGATCAATAACATTTTATGTTGACAAGATCATAAACAAAAATAGGGAAACAAATTCTTTAGGCGCCTGGGGTATCGATCCTAAGCAAGCGCTCTACCATATGAGCTACGCTCCGGGATATTTTAAATCAAGTTCTGAATCTACTTCAGCTCATGTTATAAGTAGACCGTTTTACATTTTCTCAATATTTTGCAGAAATTTATTTTTTTTCGGAAAAAAGTAGCCTAAAATATTGTCTGAAAAGTCCTCTACATGTTAATGAAAGTTTCGTCAAAATCGGTTCAGCCATTCCGTATATTAGCGCTGCCAAAAAAACAGACATCTAGACAAAAAATGTATAAATGTGTGTTTAGGTTTTTGTAATGTGTGAGTAACCATATTTATGATCTTAGAAAAAAAATATATTTTGGAATCACAGACACTTTCATTTTATTTATATATTTTATGTACATGGTAAATTATTTTTAAAATATAGTGATATTTTTTATTTTTATATCTTTCAGTAATTCTGAAATAAACATCTGTATTACATTTCATTTGCACAAATTGGTGGACAAATTACGAAGCAATGGGGCGATAAAGAAATTACTTATCTAATAATAGGATAATATTAATATAAAAGGAGCCAATTAGAATAAAGTGTGTGAGTAAAAAAACTAACATTATAGTTAATTTTTATAAGCCTATAATCAAATGAATATATATTTTGTTTTGCAGTATTTGCTTTATTTCACTTAATGTTTTTTTTTCTATTTTTTTCAACAACATTATAAAATAAAAACACCTTCATGACCAAATACGATTTTTTTATTTATATATTATTATTTTTTTTTATATTTATATAATTTACATATTTCAATACAAATTTTAAAAACGTCCAAAACCAAAGACCAGGTAAAATGATTCATACAATTAGCTTTGAAGCTAACCAACCCAACCACCGTTTGCTTTACTTTCAATCTCCTAGTATTTAATAACAGGCACTTCATACCTGACTTGTCTTCAACCAAAACTTAATCCTGGGATCCTTGGATCTACTGATCAAGAAGATGGCTAAGACCTACCCTCTGATAATCTTGTAAAAATAACTCCTCTATTTTTTGTTAATCTTAATTTAACTTAAACCATACTTTACAAAGTATTGTGAACTGAAAACTTGTTCATCTGCTTAAGAGTTAGTACAACTAGTTACTATAACAATACGTACACTTATATAAGTAAAGAAATATAAGTTAAATACATTTCAAATTGATGTTGCGCAAATGTAGCTAAACTTGCAATACTTAATATTTATTTCTAAAGTTTTTTTTTTTTTGTTACGAACTAACTAGATTTTTTGTTTACTCAAAAACTAATTATTTTATTTAAATAAAAATGTTTATTGTATACTAGCATAAATATTAGTACAAATAATATGTTTACCAATGGTGGCCTATCTATACACATAAAGCTAATTTGTCTTCGCACACGATTTTAATATTATAATAAATTAACTTGTATTTTATTTTCAGGAGTATTTAACTATGTTTTAATCTAACGCTATTTAATTCTTCTATATTTAACAATTACTAAATTCACAATTAAAAAACACTTTCTAACTGAATGTCGTCAATAAAGTATGATCACATAAAGTCGAGAAATGTATACAAAAATAATCTTCAGAAATAATAAAATAATAGGCCTACTATTTATAAAACAAATTATCGTTTAATATAACTTTTATTAAGGTACAAACATGATTGTACCAAAACTTTTGTATTAATAACTGCAATGTTGTGTGTGTTAATACATTGGTTTAATTATGAATTTATTGGAGTTAATATGAACTCTAGAATCTACCTCCTGCTATATCGCAGCAGTTTTTCTACATCGCATTGGATTTGTATTACTTGTAAAAAATTAGAATTTTGTAAAACAATTAATAGTTTTTACTAATTACTTATTTTGTTATAGAAGTATTGTTCATACTAGTTTTTAGAATCTATTGTAACATTCAGCAGAAATATTGTTGGTACCAATGTAATGCACTAGTGAATATTTTGTTGAAATATTTTTGTAAATTGTATATACAACATAACTATTGATTGCACACTTCAACATAATAAACTTCTTTCATAAGCAAATGTTGGTTTAGGCTTACTACTTTAAAATATTGAACAAAGAATATGCAATACACTTATGAACATTCATTTAAATCTATGAATTATACAAAATAGTAATTACATATTTATTCACAAGCTTTCTACGTTTATAATGGTAAATTTACATTTTAGAGATTAATCTCTCATGCAGTAATAACTTAATTAGTTATTTATTCGGACTGACGTCACCAATACACAAATATCGCCTGACATTTATTGAAGTATCTGAATACACGGACTTATATTTGTTAGTGCTTTGCTACTCCCATTTTAATTTAATAGTATATTACGTTACAAGTCCGGGAAATTTGTGAGACGGAGTCGAGCGCTGGATTATCATGCAGCAAGTAGTGAAAATACATTTCGCACGAGTCTAGTACTATATTTATATCATGAAAATCACTTTACTCTATACAAAATCAAAAATGATAACCAATTTTTATATCATAGCAGGAAATCAATACTGTCATTAATATATTTCAAGTTGTATAAACGTAGTGTTTATAGCGATGTATACACTACAATAACATTACTGTTTCAATATTATTTGCCTTGCACCATTAAAAAAAAATAAAAAACGATTGTTCTTTGCATACCTGTTTCTAGACTTGTCAGTCAATAAGTGTAACGATATTTCAATAGCTTCCATTTCTAAATTCTCTTCACATTCCATGTAACTATATTCCTCGTCAAAATGAATCTTGAATCTGTGCTGTGGGAAAACTATAATTCTTGAGGTTATTTTTAGTTTTTTAGTTTGTTAAGAAACAGCTGATTTCATTACTTGGTAGTAACATCACTGCCAGCATGTTATGAAATCAGCTGTTTATATTAATGGTCACTTCTGTAATTAGCTGTTTTCCTTATATATACAATATGTATTGAAAGTTTTTAAAATATAATACAAAAACGAACAGAGCTTTAATGCAATTTCATATCTATCATATAGGTGAACTTATTGATGTAATTCTTATTGGTCATTATTAACGTTAGTTATTAATTGCATGTATTAATTATAATGTCTGTTTATTTTTAGTTATGATTCCAATATTAATTACATTTATTTTAGACTAAATTATTTGTTATATTAATGCATACTCCGTTGAAGAATAATTTTATAACACAGAAGAATAATAAATAATATTTTCGAAAGTGTTAGGATAATTAGATCAATCATAAATGTTTACAAGCATATAGTTAATTATGTAAAAGTGAATATTTTAGTAAAATATAACTAGAAATGAAATTGTTTATGTATTTGATTAGTCGACTTAGATCACATCGGTTTGGATTTGCCGGCAATTATATTTGTTTTTATATTTATTTGTTTTTAGACTGTGATTCTCAAAATCACATAAACAGTTAAAAAAAAGTAATGCTCAGGTAAGTGCAAATTTATATAAAATAAACTGTAGATGGGTAATACAAAACCGCCAATGTAAACTTCTTGATGTGAGCTATTTAATTTTCCCCGTTTGACAAGGAAATAACATTACATCGAACGTACTTAACACTACTACATAGGATGTTTCCAAAGTTCTGGGAATTTAGCTATAACTTTTATTATTTTGTTAATTTTCGTCAATATTACAATGTAGTTTATCAACATAATCTTCATTTAAGTGAATACATTTATCCCAACGATAAACTAATTGTTTTAAGCCATCCTCAAAGAACGTTTTTCGTGTCTCCTCAATCCACCTGTTTATGGCAAGTTTTACTTAAATTAAACTTTCAAATCGAACACCGCGTAAGGGTTTTTTCAAATCTGAGAACAGATGATAATCACTGAGTGCGAGATCCGGGGAATAAGGTGGGTGCGGAATCAATTCCCATCGTAAATCATTCAAAAGATCCTTTGTTTTACTTGCTGTGTGTGGTCTTGCATTATCCTGTTGCAATAACGGACGCTTATGCAACTTCCCATGCCGTTTTTTGACAAGTGCCTGTCGCAGTGGTCCGGATAATAAATTCGAATAATATTCTGCGTTAATTGTAGTACCTTTCGCCAGATAATCCATAAAAATAATCCCTTTGCAATCCCAGAATACAGTAAGCATTACCTTTCCAACAGACGGAAATGCACGCGCCTTAAGTGGAGGCCCTTCTTCAGGTTTGCGCCATTCTTTGGATTGACTTTTGGTCTCAGGATTGAAATAAGGAATCCACGTTTCGTCAGCGGTTATTATTCGTTGCCGAAATTCTTCACCGTAATGGGCTATCAGCTCTTGAAGTTGACTACAAGTATCAGACCTATTGAGTTTCTGTTCTGGTCCCAACAGCCTTGGCACCCAGCGCGCCGAAACCTTGCTAACGCCCAAACAATCATGCAAGATGTCATTTGTCGTGTACCTATTCCTAGGCGTACACTAATTTGAAGAATAGTCATTCGCCTGTCCTCTTTCAGTAGGTCTTCGACGGCAGTAATGTTTCTTTCATTTACCGACGTGCTTGGGCGCCCACTGCGTTAATCGTCTTCTAGTGATGTTATTCCGGTTTTAAAACGATCGATCTACCGATAAATTTTGGATTCTGCAGACTCACCAAATACTCATTGCAGACGCTGAATAGTTTCGGATGTTTTCACACCTTCTTTCCACAAAAAGAAAATTATTGCTCTTTGAGATTTTACTGCGTCTTCCATGATTACAAAAACAGTGCTATGAAAACGCGTCTATATCAGTCAAACACCTAAATCAGACTGAACAATATTGCACTAGATAGTTTCATAAACATATCAAGACTCGTCTGGCACCAATAACATTGCCTATAAGTTCTGCGTAATTTAATTGTAGCACAATTCCCAGAACTTTGGAATCATTACCGTATTTGAGTACATTGTCTTTTTTAATATATTATATTATAGCAATCATTTACATTTTTATAAAAGTCTAAAATTTAACTTTTTAAAAGTTGTAACACAATTCATTATAAATTCAAATTATAATTAATATTATTTTATTAAATTAATACTGGGGAGCAGCACCTGCGGTGACATATGGTGATGCCAATGAAATACAAAGGCCGTAATTTTTTTAATAATTTTTAAAATTGTTTAGTAGTAATTTTTATGGGAATGATGATTGATTAGGACAGAGGTACTTGTACCTAAGTTTGGTGGTGGTGGGGGTAGCTGTGACCTGTACATAATGAAAGACATATATCGAAATGAAATAGACACACAATTTCCAACACATTTGTCCACAAAATCCCTAATTTTGTCTATAATGTTTATATTTTTTAAATTTGTTTACATGAATTTGAAATATTTTCGGTATACAAATTAGCCTAAATTATTCTATGAAAAGTCCTCTAAATGTTAATGAAAGTTTCGTCAAAATCGGTTCTGTCATTCCGGAGGTTAGACCGAAAAAAACAAACAGGATAGACCAACAGACAGACATAACATTAAAAACGATGTGTGTTTAGGTTTTGGTAATGGGTTAATAACAATATTAGCTTAGAAACAAACTTATATATATTTTTGAAATCACACTTAAATTTTATGTTTATGTATAGAATGTAACTGTTGTATTTATTTGGCTTTTTCTAAATAATATGAAACTTACAAATTACTTTATTATTTACTTGAATTGTAATAATCGCTTACTTCACAGTAAAGCAAATTAATAACAAATTGACTTTACAGCAAAGTTAATTCGTTACTGATTTGTTGAGGAAGTTTACACAGGTAGGCCTACTTGTTTGTACCACACACACTTTAATAGAGTAAACTAACACTAAATTAGTAAAAACAATACGTTTAAAAAGGGGACAACAATAAATAATAAAATAAGTAACTTAATATAAACGAAGTAGGATAATTTAGAAACACATGCAAGTATCTTATAACAGTAAAATAAGTTACTACATTTTGATGTTAGACTCAATAAGACATACGATGCTTTACGACCGAGTTGAGTGTTTTGTGTTTTGCTTTTATTAAATTGAAATTGATACATTTACACAGCAGCAGTTAGCACTCTTTACCGGGAAAAAAAGGAACTAATTACGCTACAAGTTAACATCATAGAAATAGTTTATACAATTTACATGTAATTCTATATTGCACCATTATTGTTTGATATACTGGATTGGTTTATGTATAAATCTGTGCCCTCGCCTTTGTTCTCTTACAATGTCTGCACAATAAACATATATATTGTTGGAGACACTATTAATAAAACACCTAATTTATGTACAAAATCTGGATCAAAAGAATTCAGTAAATCTGAATAAAAACCACAATATTTAATAAATAATTTACCTGTATGGGAATAGTCATTTAAATTCATTCAATGAGCATTTAAATTGTGAGCACACTTAAGTAGTGATTCAAGACATTCTTAATCTTCCAACTTTAGTAAATATTTTTCCAGACATTTAAAATGTATGACACAAGTAACCGAACACTGCATTGTTAAAAAGGTAGGATTTACTAAAACAACATTAATTTACCATAGACTAAAGTTTTAGTAACAAAGTTAAACCATCTTCAAATAAAATAAGTAGTTATAAATAATATTAAGTTATAAACGGTTAGAAGGACAGATAAATGTTTTATTACTCCAATTTGTAATAAACGGTACCAGATAACTGCCACACACTTTCTCAGAGTTGAAACTTTATACCTTCTCAAGAGTAGCAAAGAAGGTGGTTATTTAGAATTGCAAAAGTAGGAAAATGTTACCATGGAAAATATTAGATGCATGTAACACACATCCATATTATATTATTATTATTTAAACTATTCACGAAAAAAGGATTTCAAGATTTTAATAAACAACCCTATTCTTGGCCCAAAACCAACAAAAATCAGTTATTATCATTATTATTACCTAAATGTAAATTTTTAGAACGATGCGGTTTTTTTGCATATAGTAGGGTACAATAAGGGCTACAAATAAGCAAAATTTTATCAAAATCGTTAGAGCAGTTTTTGAGAAATTTGGATTCTTCTCGGTTTTTGGCCGTTGGGGGGGGGGGGGTAAAACCCCTTAAAAATCAAAAATTTGAAAAATAAAAACTCCTGGAGATATTCCAGAACTACACCTACATACTAAATTTCATTAAAATCGGACCGTTGGTATATATATGGTCTCCAGCTCTGTACACATCCTAACAGACACACAGACATCACCAAAAAAACACTTTTTTGGGTCCAGGGAGCACAACAAAAAAAATCCACTAAAAATATTGTTGGGTTCAGGGAGCACCAACACAAATAATTCCACTAAAAATTCAAATTCAAAAATTTTAACGAAAACAATATTTTCTCCATATAGGCTACTACGTATAGCGTGGAGAAAGTAAAAATTAGTAAAAATATTTTATTTTTGATGTTTACTACCGTATAAATATTATGTTAATATTACTACTAGTGTTTTCCCATATTCTGAGATATATGATCAATTTTGAAACAAAAATATATTTAATGTAAGCCTACATATAAAGCAGACCTCAAAATCTATTAATTAATAAAAGGAACAAAAATAATAGAATAATTGAAATAATGAATACATTGCCAAATAACTTTAAGAAATTAAGTATTACAAAACATGAGATACAATTTTAAAAATATAATTTATTTTATAAAATTATTGATATTTTATCTGCAACATGTACCAATAAATTAAAAAGTTTGAAGGATCTAAGATGAATAAAAATCATGTTTGAGTGTAAATAACCTACCGTTATTTAATTATGATAGTGTAGTTGCTAAACTTTATTAAAGAACTTATCAGAAAATTTTGATGGTTAATTTTGAATATTTAAATGTTGAGATAAATGTAAACTTAAAAGGGCAGAGTTATCTCTAGAGTTAAAAAAAATATGTGATTAAAATAAATAATTTTCCATAATAAAGTGTTAATAGCACTCAGACTAAAATCAAGATTATCTACATACTTAATGGTAGTAAAATGTTATATTATTAATGTTCTATGAGTATTTAGAAAGTAGATAAATTTACTTAGAATATTAAACGTTTAGTAATTTTAATATTGTGATAATCTTTTTAAGTCTATATTTTAATTATTAATTAATTATTATTTAAACAGTATATTATTAATGAAAATAATTCTTATAATTTTTAAAACTATTTATCAAATATCTCCCAAACAGGAAATGTATTTATTTGCCCTTTTGAATCTGCCCTCCGTCAAATTAAAAACAAGATCATCAAAATTTTACAGGATTTGTTAAAACTGACATTGAATATTATTAGCCTACTGTCAAAGGTAAAATATCAATATTGTAAAATATTGCAAAGTTAAAATAAAATAATTTAAAAACTAAAACCATTTACGAAAAATGGTAAAGTTTAATATAATTGACTATTTTATTTTATTGCAGCTAGTTTATATAATAATCTTTTTCCTCAAATTTTGCTTTAATGTGGTCACATTGTTAACACAATGTTCCTTATCCATAACCAATGTTTCTTCATGCTTCATCAAATTCAAACTAATGATAACAAAATGTTAGTTCTATGTTGTAACATAATTATAATGTTTCACCAACAATTAAATAAATTAGACAATTTGTCTAGTTTTTAGTTTGTAAATTTGGAAGTAATTCAATATCAAATTGTTTTCAACATCTGCGTTTTTTAGAATAAAAGAAAGATTATAAAATAAAGTTACAGGAGTTGCTTTAAATCTACTTTAAAAATATGTTTTGCACTTTGTTTTGTAATTTATTTATTATTATGTAAGTTATTAGATCAAACTTATGTTAACTACTAAGTGAGTCATTTCCTTCAAAAAAACTTAAAACTGTATAGCATTTGCATTTATCAGAGAGCATTCTTGTTTCATAAAACATTCAAACAAAAGTATTGCAGATCATAATTAGCATCACGTGTTAATGGTTTCTGCTTTAATCAGGAAGTGTCTAAATGGAAGTCTAAGTACTCTATTGCGTATCTACAGGGAGACTGATGATTTGCGAAATATTTAACATACGCAATTTACGTTTGTTATCATTAAATATGATACATTTATACTTAATTATGTAGACTATATGAACAATTTCTGGTACATAGCAAAATAATTGTTGTACTACAATGTTATTGTACCTAACTTATTTAACTCAGTAGAACTGTCATGTTTTTAACCTAAATATGAAAAACTAAGAATTATTAATACATTATATTAAGTTAATTTAAGTTTTAGGTTATACCTACTCATTTGCACCCATTATTTTATTTATCAAAATATACTTTACTTAGTTGATATTGTTTTAACGTGATTACCTTATTTACTACTTTTGTAATATGAAATAGCTGAATATTCACAAAATGGAAGAGTGTAATATTTTTAGTTTTCTATTGATCATATCGGCCCGTATCGGATACTCTTTGGGATTACAGACACCACTGCAGTATTTTTTTGTGTTATACAAAACTCTGTACAGTTTAATGTTAATTAAATTCTCTTAACACTATTTCAAAGGATTGTCAAGTCGGGTTTATAAGCAATGTAGATCACCAAAGTGTCATAGAGAAAATTAGTTTACAACTTTGGAAATACATTGCATTTTTAAAATTTGTTAAACAAATGTAAATGCAGTATAATATATTACTAGGGTTTAAAATAAATATTTGTCTTGCATTCTTCAGATGCTAAACACCTGGGTTTCGGATGAGAACAAAGTATATAAACTTATTCTTTGACTGCATTCATCCAGCATGAGGGCACTTCTACATACTATATATTCACATATATTGTCAATGTTCATAAAGAATTATTAATATTTTGTAGATTAAAATATGAATTAATATATGCTAGGATGTATACAGATTATAGATCTAATTAGTGGTAATCTAGTACGAAAAATGGAAAGAAAATGGTGTTTTATTATTATAAATCAAAATGCTATGTATGTCCACAAAAACTAGGAAAAATGGTTTAAACTCATTAAAGATTATTTAAATTCTCTTAAGGAGTAATGGGGTGCAAATACAACCAATCAGTATTATTGGACAACCGGGACAGTTCAAATAAATAGTTTTTAATAAATAGTTTAGGTAAGGTTAGCTGTAAGTACATCCCCTAAACTATACCTTCACTGTTTCTGTTGATCGCTAGTTTGTGACATTTAAACATGAACATCCGATTTAGTGAAATACAAAGAGTAAAGATTTCAAACAAATCTGTAAAAATGAAAGATTTAACAAAACAATAAAATTAAGAATATATTGATTCTAGAATGATCGAAAAAGTAGACAATAGAAATTCGTATAGTGGAGGAATTCTTTTCAGAGTAAATGGATATCTAGTATAAACAAATAAAGCTCTAGCAGAACTTATTATTCGTTTTTATGTACAATTGTAAGTGATTCACGTTATGGACAAAACTTGCTGCTCTAAACCTAGTCTGTAATTTAACAACCTAATTAATATAATTTTAAATGTTTATATTGATATAAAGTGTTAAGAGTTATTCCAATAAGCACTAAGAACCATAATAATTATAATAATTGAAAACTAGGGGACTTATAATTACTTATATTTTACATTAAATATTGTAAGTTTTTCCTTGTTATTAGATTTATTTTTCTAAAATCTACCACTAGCTCTTACTAGTGGTAGATAATCAGGACTTTTATTATCACAAAATATGATTTATTTATATAAATATTTCATACAGTTGTATGAACTTATTAAATTAGATTAGGTTTAACTTTTGGGGTAAAAAGATTATATTGTATACTATAATAAAGTGGCGTATCTGAAATACAATGAAAGAGAATATTACTTCCATCCATTCTCAACTCTTGTGCACTGAAATTCGAACGTAGTTGATTGCATGTGGTTATGAACTAGCTTTAATTTACATACTTTAATTGAATTTGAGTTGGGAACACACTTTGCACATTATATTCGGAAGTAATTGGGCTATAAAGTTGAAATACATTTATTGACTTTATACTTTTGCCATATTACAATTTTATACAATTTATATTTTTTATTTTTATTTCATGTATTGAATATTTAAAAAATAAATCTAGTTGTAAAATAATAAAGTTTTAAATTGTATGGTATGTAGAGTTAGGTTGATGTTCATAAAAGAAATTAAATTATCTACACCAAATATTTTGGAATTGTTTGACCAAACGTTTAAACTAATATCTCATAAACAGTATTCTTTAAACCTTTCCACATACTTGGCTTACACCAGTAAAAAAGTAAATTATTTCGTAAGCCATTTGGTCTGATCAATAAGTGTAAAAGTGCTGGTTTTAACTTAACATTAGGTAGTTACTTTAAGGTTTCATAAGCTGTAGTTTGAAGGTAGACTACTATTTTTACATATAACTAGTTAATATTCACAAATTACATAATTTTGTAGGTTTAAACACCTATTTATTAATGATATTTTATTTTGTAGCAACACAGGTTTAAATAAAATATTATTCAATGTAATTAAATCGATAAAAATCTCTGTAAATAATTTTTAACGCATTTTTTTATTTTACTTAAGATTTTTGTATTTTTAGTTTTTATGTTTGTTTAATTTACTTAGTAATTATTTTGAACTAGTGTAATAAAGATAGCGTTCGATACAAATTATTTAGCTTAACTTAATATATCATCTACTTTATTATACTTATTTCGCTTAACAATAAATTATTTATTGTAATAAATATGTACTTTAAGTTGTACTTGTCCTGCTTGCATTATCAAAGATAACTATTGTAATAATTATTACTTATCATTGTAATAATTATTATTCTATAAGCACAATGAATTATTCTATAAGCTCGGGGTGAAAAATGCATAAATGTTTAAAGGCCTGGGCTGTATTTCCCAAACTGTGCCACATTGATAAGCCGTACACAAATAATCATGTATGGAATTTAAATTTAAGTCTGCATTATTAAACTTAGTGTTCTCTGAAACATGTGTTCGAAGAAGAAAACTGGCGTAATATAATTAGAATAATGGTTCTGCTAGTTGAGTTACAAAAGACGTACATGCAAATTCAATATTTGTTATATTCAGTAGTATGCCTATGTCCAGGATCTCATATGATAAAACACATATTTCATCGCTCCTACTCCAGTTATCGTCAAAGAAGATAATGTTATGACATTATGATAACCGAGAAACGTACAAGATTAATGTTCTTGTTCCTTAACGTATTCGAGTATTTAGATTAACAATATCAATTTTATACATTAAAGTTTAAACCTAAACTATACGTCCATTAGTATTCATCCTATTACTTTACAATCGGTTATTTATAACAAGTTCAAAACACTCTACCTAAAGTTGTATTCATTAAAACTGCCATTACGTGTAAAGTTTCATCCCTTGTTAATGGATTCCCGGTACTGAGACGTGCTAATGGAAGGGTATATTTGCAATACACAACTTACTTGCATATATTGAAATTTGCTAATAAAATCATATTACTTTGTTATATTTTTGTTATTTGATATAAAAAAGTTAGGTGCTCATAATTTCAACTCATTATTTAATCTAGTTTTTAAAGCCAGGCAGAATACATAAAGAAAATCGATTATGTGACGTTTACAATAGTAATAAACAAACTGTTTACAATATTGAAATTGTTTACTATATGAAATTTACATTTTCATCTAAATGAAGTTAAAATGAGCTATTTAAATATTTTTGAGAACACTAGATTAAGTTTATATTTATAAATTATGTGAATAAAAAATTTAGATTTCGTCATAACTTCTAAAAACCGTTTTACTACAATATTTAAAAAAAGCTTTTCTAAATACAGTCAAAACATGGTTTTAAATGTTAATGTGTGTGTGAGTTTAAAAAAAAATATCTTAAACAAACTGTATTGTTTGTACTAAAGGGTTTTAATCTCTAACCATTACATATGTCCCTGAACAGGGAGGGCATTGTTTGTTTGTATTTAGAATGCAATTATCAGAAGTAGAGAGGAAATGAAATATTGGCACTCTGCAAATGTAAAACGTTGTGAAACTACATACTTACGATTTACTTTAAGGGATATATTCAACAGTACAATTACTACTGCCTCTAGTCCCCTATTCCCCGGATCCTTAAAACGTCCATCTATCATGTTCCGGACATTATGTTTTTTTCATTAAAAGCTTTTACCGGTCTCAGTTGCATTACGATCAAATTTCAACGTAGATATGCAGGTTGTACCGAGATGATAAATAATAACCTATCAGCAGCATTGAGTATAAATATCTTTGAGAGGTTCGTACAAAATATTTTGCAAGTTCTATTTATTTTACTAAATATTTTAATGTTTAGGGAATTAATTGCAGATATTTTAATATTTTAATGTAGATAAATTAATTACAGATTGTTACATCTGCCAAATTTAGCCAGATTATAGATTAGTACTAAATATTATTCAAAGTTCCTAGATAGGTTCAATATTTCATATTTCTTTTTAATCTTAAAAGAAGTTATCGTAATTATATTTATTCTGTGTTTCTTTAATAGTTTATGTGTTAGAAGTAGGTAAATCAATATAAAAGAAAAGATTAAAATTAGTGATCTTGGAAGAACACAAGGATAAGAAAATATCACTGACATACACTTCTAATAGATTGAGGATTGTTTCATGTTTCAGTAAATATTATAACTGTAGAAACAGAAAAATGCTGTAGAGTCTGAACTTACAATTGCGCCCATTGGTATGCCACTAAACTTAAGCTTTTACTTTATACAAACTTTATAATTGTTGTGATGAATGTAGATATTGTGTTATTAACATATAGATATGCTATCATTTTAAATAATAGTATGTATACCAATAGACATTTATAAACAAAATGTAAAAGAACATATGTAATTCAATATTAAAATTACATTAACTTGCAATACATGAGTCATGAGTTAAAAAGATAACTTTTCTCAATTGTCTAATAATCACAGTGAATGAAACACGATTCTTGTTCAAACAACAAAATTTGCAAATATTTTAAACCCTATTAAGTATTAGAAGCTAAAAAAATTCATGTACTCTCCGGAATACTAAAGATAAAACACTTTAAAGTTCAACTACCATGCATTTGAAGTAACAGGAATGAGCAGTGGGAGAGTATTGAAAATGATTAATTGTATTGAATTTTCTAATAAATTGCACACTAACAGAAAGATTATAAATTTTGCGTTTTATTTTTTATTTTTCGCTTACAATGTTATGTTGTTTTCTCATCACGACAATTCATAGTTAATCTTCTACTACGATATAACATCGCATTTGTTAGATAAAGAGTATTTAATGTTGTGACTAAACGTTTTCCTTGCTGTACTTATGTCTTTCTACATGAGAGGGGTTTATCATCGATGTCTGATATCTCTTTAAAATGTTTTGTTTATTTTACTATAAATATCTTAATTTGAGTACAAATCCACTCCGAATATCCATAATCAGTGTAAATAGGAAAAACTAAGTTTTATTAATATAATCTCAATATTTTCAAAGGATATGAGAAACATCATCAACAATATTATTTTGCAAAGGATATGGAGAAACAACATCAACAATATTTGCATGGATGTTGATCATACTGTGTCAAACATTAAAGATTTACTTGTACCTAACTGTAGGCAAGGTTAGGTTTGGTTGAACCTATTGGCTCGATCAACTCCTATATATCTATTTGTAGAAGAAAATATGGGAATAAAAAGGATGATAGGCCCATAACAAAAAAAAAAAACCCGATTTCGCGAAGTAAACCATAAATAAATAAATGACAAACAAGATGGGACAAGGAATATGAGAAAGTTCTCTGGACAAAAAGGTTAATTCCTGGTGTAAGATAATGGATTGCTCATGGCAATGGTGAAGTTAACTATTTTATAACCCTGGTAATGACAGGTCATGGTTGTTTTTAAAAATATAAATACAGGTTTAAGTTGAGAGGCAGTCGGGCATGTGTGTACTGTGATATTGCTGACACAGCTGAACATAAAGATTTATCACTGATATATCTCTACAATAGATGAACATAGAAACAGAGGAACTAAACCAGAATATCGGATGCACAAAGTACCAATCCTCATAAAGGAAATGATGAAGAGTGAAGTTGATGATGAAAGCTCGCTTTATTACGGATATCATAGTACAGACACACGCGAACCAAAAGAAACCAAAAGGTAAGGAAACCTATCGATAATTAATCAGGGTCAGCCTAATGAGAACATCCATGCGCTACCCATAAGTAATGTTTTCACAGTGGTGGTAGAAGCAACGACCACATAAGACCAATAGATGGAGCATGCCTATAAAGCTAACACTATAGCGGGTGAAGCCAGGTCGGCCATCTTGTCTGGGTCAGAAAGACATAAACGGCGCTCTCAACTTTGAATTATGCCAATGCTCTCGTTTCACTTAACCTGTGATTTAACATACTTAGAGTAAAATTTAAATTTTGAAACTTCGCAAGTGTAAAGTTGACAAGTTGTGGGTGCTAATGAAAGGAATTAAAAATCAAATAACACTACTTTAGCCTTTTTAACACAAAAATAAATTTAACTTTTTATATACATGTTTAATCATGATTGCTACTACTTTTTTTATTTTTTGGTCAGGTACGTTAAAAAAAGGTGGAAATTGTAGCCTTAGAACTGAATTTTACTAATCCTATTTTTTTTTAATTTGCTCCTTTAGTTTCGTAGATAACTCAGGTAAAGTTCAAAAGTTTTGCCGCGGCGGAAAGAGCGTTCCGCCCATCGACCTGCAAATGTTGGTATGGCAAATTCGTTGTAGATACTGCATGTATTTTTGTATTAACAAGTACTGTAATGACATTTTTGTGATAACTAGTATATTACTAATACTATATCAATAAACAAAGTTTAGTTTTTGTTAATGTCTGGTACTTTAACGGGAAAGGTTTCATTCCTGAAATACCGTTTAATATTTTATGGCGTCTCAATTAATTTTTTTTATTTTAGATATTGTCATAAATTTTTAATTAGTGGACTAGAAATATTGATTGTACTGAAAAGCATTAATTAAGCCTGGCATTATTTAATACAAATTGTTTAGTATCTATTGACATAATATTAAAATTAAGCGGGTAGAGATCCGAAAATACTTTGAAAATAAAATCTTTTCTTACATTACCTGAAATTGTCGTATATAAATGTTATATTAAAAAAGTATAGGACATAAAGACAATGAAAAAATATGTTTTAAAAGTTTATTTTTACAATGTAAAGTAGTAAAAGTTGAAAATCTATAGTATGTGAACACTAATCGAGCAAAGAATATAATATTGGATAGAATCAAATCACATAGTTTTGATAACATGAAAAGATTTTAATGTTCTTTGTGTTCAAAATTTGATAATATAGTTATTTTTATTGGTGATTACAATGAAGTTTGAAAGTGAAACTTAGGCTACTAATATACAAATATTTATACTATTTTTAAGGTTTGAAATATAATGATAATCTTACAGAAGTGTTACTATTATTAGTGAATATAAACAAGTTTGATTGTTGAATATGGATTACAAACATTAAATAATTTGTACAATTCTATTTCACAAACATTCCCTGTGCGAATGACAATAGCAAAGGCTAGAGCTACTGGCGTTGACACTCGCGTCTAGGATGAGTCATGCCTATCCGCCGCTATCTTGTCTGGGTCAGGCGGACAGCTCGGCTTCACCGGCCGACTAGCTATGCTCCATCTATTGGTCTTATGTGGTCGTTGGGTAGAAGGCAATGGGAGGGAGTTTTAGTGGATGCAAGCTCCACTGACAAGTGTGGGGATACCGTTCCTTGGTGTTGGCAGGATTGGTTAAACATTCGATTAGGATAGAAAAAAAAGGTTATGTTAGTTTAGGTTGAGTTATGTTGGGTTAGGTTTCAATAGGATAGGTTATGTTAATTAGGTTGGTTTAGGTTGGGTTAGTTTTTGTGGGGTAGGTTAGGTTAAGTTAGGTTAGTTTATGTTCGGTTGATTTCGGGTTGAATTTGGTTGGGACAGGTATTTATAATAATTAGTCTTTTTTATTCTTAATATAATACTTCGACTGTAATTTTCAGTAAATTTAAACATTAAAACAGCAGCTAATTTCAAATACAAATATTTTTATAATTATTAAACACATATAATTACTTTATTTATTATTATTTAATTATAAACATAATTCCAGATTTAAAAAAAGAAAATATTGTTTTATACATTATTTTTAATCATACAACATTTTTTACAACTTCATATGGTTATGTTAAGTTTATTTAGTTTAGATTATTTTAGGTTAGGTAAGTTAATAATCATTAGTGGCAATGTAATGTTACTTTTGATATTTTTGAGGTGTTTTGTTTGAACTGTATTAAGTGGAAAAATTTTATTACCCGGTAAAGCCATTAATATTGACCCAAAAAGAACCAACAGCACATGAAACAAAAAGTTCATATACTGATAGTAAATATTAAATTGACTTCGACTATGCCCCACTAGTTTAGGTCAGATAAAATCTATAACAATTAGTAATTGTAAATAATCCAAGCAAAACAGTTGTAGTTACAGTTTGTTCAAGTTTCCAGTCTAGTCGTCTGTATGGTTGCAGTTGTCGCTTCTTTAACGATACAATGAAACCTGTCTGGCATTGTTTAACTGCTGATTGTGTAAAGTTTAAAATACACTGTATTAAGTTACGCTTCTTAGTTTGCTACCAGTTTCTTAAATATAACTTGTTATTTCGGTTGGCGTGAATATATTTTAGATCGTGTTTACAATAATTGAGTTGTCACATCAATTAAATGCATTGTTATAAGTGTTGATACTAAAACTTACTGTGATGCATTTAGAAATTCTATAATACGTTGAGACTGTGCAAATAAATGTTGTATGCTTTAAGCCTTTAACTATTTATGTCAGTAAATCTAATAAAGACGTTGGCAGAATACATCACAGGTAATTTAATCGTGTAACTACATTCAGATTTACACAACATGTTTTTAAGGCTTTTTTTTAACTATGTCTAAATGTTTGCATAATATGATTTAGTAAAACCTAATGACTTAGAACCTTGATAACGTCTGAATAGTAGAAACGGCTTTCGTTTCGAACGTATTTAAAGAAACAGAATAGTTTGGACTGCAAGACGTCTTATTTAAAGGGTGTTCACCTACGACTGCACGAAACTTTACTTGGTTACTTGTCAGCTAAAAACAAGCAAATAATACAATACAACATTGGTCCTATCGTGATCTGTTTTCTTGTTTACTTGTAATTTAATTAAATTTCCTTAAATCTATAGAGCTGAAATTTTGTACATTTATTTCTTACAAGATACATATAAAAAATAAACCAGTTTTACATATTTTACGTGCTGTTAAGGGTTGCAAATGTAATAACAACCACTAAAAACTAAAATATTAATTGGTATTCTTTCCTTAAAGCTAGAGAACTGTAATTTTTCACTTATTAATTTTAAGAAAATATTTTAGACGTAAGCTGATTAGAATAATCCCGATCTATACATTCACATATTAATTAAAGACGTATTTGTGTGATCTGCAAACATCTAGCTAAGGCTGTAATTTACCAGTGTGTACATTTAGCGGTTAAAAATGAAGTTTTAATTCACTGTCGTGAAATAATATATGAAAGAAAATGAGAGAAAAATATTACAATTAATTATGAATCGTAGTGATAGAAAAAACAAATTCTTTGTAGCGAGGCATGGGAATTCAGCTAGTGTAATTAATAAAACTCAAATTAAGAGGTCGTATGTATGCTGAAGATGGTAATATTAATTAAATAGTAATTATCAGCCGATAGTAAAAATAAAAACAACTGTTTTAATAATAAATACTATTACAAACGGCAAAATGAGACCATTGTTGGTGTAAACTTAGTTAATAAAAAACTAACAATCTTACTGTACACAGAACACATTTTGTAGCCTACTTCCCACAAGCTTAAAAAGTGTAAACACAGTTATTTAGTTTTAGATACTTCCACTCCTATCAATTGCTTGATTGATAAGCACACAGCATGTAGTAGCTATGTCATAAAAATAGTTTCTGTTCATAAAATTATAATTTATATTAATTTAACAAGACTAGTTTTTTGTTTGGCTGTGATTTTGCATTCATTTCTAAAACATTTAGATATTATTTATGTTCTTGGATTGATTTAAATTTTGAGATCTGCCTTATATAGAATGAAAATTCATAAACTATTTACAGGATTCTTAGGGCATTCTGTAATTATGTTGTAGTACCTAACATTCACTTTCTACATATTATTTGATGGTTATTTTTAAATACTTATATTTATATAGATTTACACTTACTGTATTTTGTAAATGTTAACCATAGTGTAGAGATGTCATGTTGTAGATATTACTGATACTCAATAAAGGCACAATACATTTAATTATTGTTTTGATTTATTTGAATTAGACAAAGTGGTAGAAATTAATTTTGTGTTATCGTAAAATAACAACACAATATATCCAAAAGTTTCAGAAGAAACTGAGGGAATGGTACAAGTACAGAAAATATACCAATGTGAAATTAGTAAAATGTAAAAAGCTGGAATTCTAAGATAATTTTATATTTTGAAAAGACAAAGAGTGAGTAGATAGGAGATTGAAGTGTTGATGCTGATAGTGGGTGTTGATTCGTTTGTTAAATTACTGAGCGTGGAAAATGAGGACTAAATTTATCTACAGATAACAACATTCTACAGTTCAGAGATGTTTATTAATGAATGAACCTGGAAGAAAGTAGGGGCAAAGTGAAGAGGCGGCAAATAATAGGTCCTCTAAAAAACAAATCACTTAATCCCTAATGAGGAAACCAATTATTTTTTACAGTAGCAAACCGTATTAAATAATACACAGCAATTGTAATAACAGGATTACAAAGAAGTAGGTACTTTCTATACTGAGTTATCTGTATTAGAGGTGAAGTTAGTTTCGCCTAAAATTAATAAATAGTTGTAAATTTAGAAGATGCTTACGTTATTAAACATAAGCATATACTCTAAATAAAAACTAATGCAAGTTTTTTGTTGAGATAAATTAAATTAACAAGTAAAAAGAACATAACAAAATAATTAAATAATTTATTAATGTTAAAACGAATATTAACTGGAGCAAATGTGTTTAATTTGAATAATTTTGTTATAAGTGATATAAATACATTTTTATATTATACAAATACGATAAATATTTCTTACAAGAAGCAATTAAGTTTATATTATGGTTTCTATAGCATGTATGTTATACAATTTACAAAGAGTTGAGATAATTTATTTCTAAATTGAAACCATCCTTTAATTAAAATAAAATTTTAAAATAAAAATTTAACAGTTCGGATTATAGTATATTATTAAATATAATTGGTTTACAGCACGCTAAGAATAATTGAACTTTATATTATTAGTGATTAAAATACAGTAACTGTTTTGTTGAATGCAACTCTATGTTATTTTAATTCTCATTCAACTTTATATATACCATTTTATTGATTTAAAGTTTAAAATTAATTTAATAAATCAACGAGACAGTGTTAAAAAACAATAATTTAGACATGCTCGTTTATTTCCAATTAAAACGGTTTCAAATCAAAAAATAAATTAATTTTTTTTTTATATTACAGAGGATCATGTGTCGGATTCATATTTCGTTAATCGAACTGTTACCTTGTGTAATGGATGTTGGATTTAAAGTTACTCGGCCACTCAAACCAGCTCTTAAAATAGTCACTATGTTATTCTCAGTTTCATCAAAATCACTCAATATAAAAATAGACAAATTACAGTTTGATTGAAATAAGTATTAAATTTAATGAAACATATTTGTTAAAATTATTAAGTTTAAATTATTATAACTTGTAGGTTAAATGATTAACCCTTCTGCCCCAAAATTGAGAGCGTTGCCAAAATTACACAAAGACGGACACCCTATTAGACCACTCGTTAATTTTATTTGTGCACCTACTTTATGAGCTATCAAAAGTATTGGATAAAATAATAAGAAACAGCATAACATTTAAGCAAAACTTTTCTTTAATAGGCAGCTTGGATCTTATCCATAAATTACAAAACGAAACAATAGATCCGAATAACACCCTTTTATAATTATAGTTAATTTATAACTATAACTATTTATAACTATGTCCCATTGGACGAAACCATCAACATTTTGAAAAATAATATACTGGAGCACAACACAATGGACACCGAAATGTTGGAAGAAATGATAAACCTTTTAACAATTCGTTTAAGACAAAATTATTTTGAATTCAACAACATGTGTTATATCCAAAAGACAGGATTAGCTAGGGTTCACCACTCTCAAATATTTTAGCTGAGATATTCCTTAACTACATCGAGCCGGAATTCACCATGAACCTAAATAACCCATTTCGTTACAACATAACATCATACCATAGATACGTCGACGATATTTTCTGCATTTTTAAAGGAACTACAAGACAGATAAACATGTTCAAAAACTACTTGAATAAATTACACCCCTCCCTCAAATCCACATGTGAAATATAAACCAACAATAGTTTGATTTACCTCGACCTAAGCCCTAAGCATAATCAAAGCCAACACTACGTTGGAGTACAAAATTTACAGAAAACCCACCCAAACAAACCGCATACACGCCTCATCCAAGAACCCACACAACCAAAAAATGTCCGCTTACAATTGCCTCGTACATAGAGCCGTAAAGATACCAATGAAAAAAACAGATTTCAATCAGGAAATTAAAATAATCAAACAGATTGCCACGGTTAACGGCTTCGACCATACACTAATAGACCGAATCATAATGAAGAAAAATAATAATAATAATAAACAAACAGTACAGGAAAAACCCAAGTATATATGCATAAATTTACCACGGAATATTTTATAATATTGCTCAAAGAATATTTAAAAAAAGGATACAAACTAGCATTTAAAACTAATAATAACTTAAAAAAGGCATTTAAACCAAATTTTAAAACGGAATGTCCTTACAATGCGAGCGGCATCTACAATTTAACTTGCTATGACTGCAATATGCACTACATCGGGCACAAATAGGACGATCATTCAAAACACGTTTTAAGGAACAACTTCCCCAATAGCAGAGCACACAACCAATCCAAGTACGCAGAACATTTATTATAAACTGGACATAAATATAGCACTATACAAAAAAACATGCACATTTTGAACACATGTTTCAAAGGACCGAATATGAACGTTTTAGAAGAATTCCATATTTATGCAGCTACTATTTAAAACCCAAACAGCCTATTAAACGAAAAAAACACATTTGAAATCCAACAGTATTTTTGACATTGTATCAGAGCTGAACCTCTCCAAACCAATACGATCCATACCACGTAATAACAATGCAATCATTGCCGGTTCAGAGATAGACAGGAGTACATGTAGAAGCTTATAGTAATATATAAATGTAATAATTGTGGAATTTTTAGACCCGTGAGTTGTTATTTATGTAAATTAAATTAATACTTGTTTCGTTTTTTAAATTGTGTTGTGTAATGTTTGTTGTGTAAGAACTTAACGTGATATTTTGACGTCCATTAAAATAATGCTAATTGTTGTTTTAAGGATTTTTAAAAGTGACTTGAAAATGCTTGATTGAAAGGCGAAACGTACGTTGTCTTGTTAAACATAGAGACATTAAACAGGACTGTGAGCAGCACCAAAAGTGATACACAGGTATTTATGAAATATTTATACCCAGTCCAGTAAGGCAAACAATCAAAAAGTAAATAAAAAATATATATACTTTATTTAAAGTCTTTAACTTATATAAAATAAATAAGCAGCCACTAACTTATATATAGCAGTCATCGTAACCACTCTGGAAACTATTTACAAATGAAAAGCCAAAGAAAATGATAAAAAACCATTACAATTATTAAACTCTAACACGCATTAAAACAACATAGGTAAACAAAACAAAATCCTAAGTAAAATATAGGTTCTAAACTTTAATGGAATAACTAAAACTCTATATGGCAATTGCAGTAGGTCCTGATACTAACTAATTTTATGATTAACATCAAAACCTTGTGTGACATTTTACACAAACAGAAGACTTAAGCCGCGTATACAATATGTATGCACTTTGTAGAGAATTCACCTCGAATGAGCGCGAGTGCGAGAAACATGAGCAATAAGCAACTGTGTTTGACCTCGGGCGAGCCGAATAGGGAACACAGTCTGTGTACTACCTGCAATGGTTAACCGAAAATCGATCGCCGCCAGTTTTTGTTACACCTATTGAACAAGCAAATGACATAGAATTGGCAAAGAAAAATTGTTTGCAGAGAGATGCAATGCTTTAAAAATAATAGCCAACTGTTAAAAACAATAGGTCGTGAAACAGACGACAACTTCAAAATGTTTTAAGTTATTGTAATAAATTATCATTGGGGTTCAACAGCACGGAATAGTTTTGTAGTATCCCAGAAGGGTAAAAGAATTATCCTGAGATAATTCTTTCTGAAAAAACAGCAAACTAATAATAATAATTAATAACGCCTTAGTGGTAATTTTTTAAGGTATAAACTAAATCTTTATTATACACTTTGTAATAACCGTCACAGAAAAGATCGCACTAAAAAATTAAAACCAGGTTCCAATTCTATTAAAAACAAGTTCTGTTGCAAATAATATTCCTATTTAACATATATAATCTTTCTATACTTAATATAAAATGGTGAATATATTATTTAACTTGGAATATTAGTTCATTGTTTTTAACATGGATTAGTAATGAACAATACCTTGTTTTCTACCCGATGTTTACAATCTGCGGTAAACTTGGTAACTTGGAAACTCATCCCACATAAAACAGCAGAGACTACATTAATAAGAATGCATCTATTATTAAATTCTTATTTCAAGTCTTTGAAAACCCGTAACCTGTTTAAGATGCGTCTATTTATTTCATGAGACGTTCATTTTTCGTTGGAAACAATGAAAACAAAAAAAATAATAGTTAAAAGAGAGGTATATAACAACTAGGTAATCATCCACTTTATTACGAAACAATAGTTAGGCAGAGGAAATAATTTTATTATAAAAAGTTTCATCAGAAAACATAAGGTTTTAGCTGTTTGAATGAGACTTTGTTTTACAATAAAAGACGACTTTAGAACTCCATTTAGCTTTTATCACACGTGACTTAACTTTGTAATTACTTTCATAATTCTTTCCTTGATGAAGTCTCTCTCTATATTATGGTTTGAAAATTTAACAGCCCAGCTTAATTTTTTGTAAGATAATTTTTATGATACTATACTTTACTTTTGTTTTTTCTTCAATAATATCTTAATTTTATATTTCTGTACAATAATGAAACATTATTAACCTTGTATGTTTCTTTTTATAACATTAAATCATTAAAGTTATAAAATATTCAAATAAAACATTTCTAGTTAAAGTTAAAATTATTTATACGTTCAATGTGCTTTTTTCCTTCAATATTTAATGAATAATACATAGTAGGAGGTATTTTACTTGATGGGTATACATAGTTAAAATTTAGTAGGAATTGTATTTATGAATGAGTAATATTAAAAATGTTATTGTTTTTACAATTAATTGATTATATTCACTGTCATTTTTTAAACTAAGGCGATATCATATGGAGGATGTGTTATACAGTTGTAGATACATATTAATATTAAATGAAAGATTTTAATGCAAATACGCATTCTTGGATCTAACTCATTATATATTCACAATCAGCAGATATTGTAACGCATCCTTTACTTTTCCCAATTACGCTTTGCAAATAAAATGAGTCTTAGGTTCATTGCTCCCAATTATTTTTGCAAGAGATATTGATTTAAATAAACTTCCAAATAAATTTACATGGCTAATAGATCATTTTTCTTTACTGACCATACAACATTTTTTGTACGGGTATTTATTTTGACAATAATTAATTTCGGTTAAATTAATTTTTTACTTGAAACGTTTGTAAAATTGCTAAACAAAAATTTTGGAAACTGTTTCAAAATATTCCTACAAATGTTTTATCTGCAAATAAATAGTTAGTTAATTATATACTTAACATTAAAACCTTTAAGATTCTCTTCCCTTTATCGGTTAACATTCTTACTTGACTTATGTTCTACATGTACATATATAAACACAATCTACCGATGTCAAGTTTTACCATACATTTAACACAACAATTTCAAAATATTAATACAATCTATTTATATACTTTTTCGCTCTGTATAATATTGTAGTTGTATAAGGTAATTTTATAATTAAAATTGTAATGTTATTACTTACAGTATGTACCGAAATAAACCGTACTGAAGTAAAATTGTTAAAGTTTTAAATGTTGTATTTTTAGACAAATATACAAAGTAAAAGGGAATGTGAAGACTGTAGTTTAATCACTCACATGTTATATACGCCCTCCACTTATTTTTATTTAACTCGCTTGGAGTGTTGAAGTTCTAGGAAAATGTCAGTTAAATGAGGTGGCGAATGAGTCAAACGTAAGGTAAGGGGCCAAATTATCGCCCTCTTCCTAATATCTTCCATCAAGATATATCCGTAAAAAGTGCTGCAGTATTGTGGCTATTCTAGGTACTACTGACAACTTCGTTACGGCATCCCACTGTGTTGGTAGTTAGTTAGTGGTGTAGTGGTGTAGTGCTTTTAATATATTTTTAGTGATATTTTAAAATGTTTCAGAGTTTAGTGAATTATTAAACTACCAATACTAATATAGCTCACGGACATAGAAGTAAATAATATTTACTCAAACCATGAATTGGTATAAGAAACAAGCTTTATTTTGATGGAAAAACTAGTAGGTTAACTTAACCGGTTCTGTCTGTAGTGTCCGCCATAGTAAAGAGTGTCTAAATAACGTCCATCATGTTGTTCCTAATATCTCCTAGTGTATGATATTTCTAACATTATTTTGAAATCAATTTTTTCTTACATTTGTCAGCGTGTGAATGGAACAAAATAACAATTAATGAAGCCATTACAGCAGGAATACAGAAATGAGCATATTAAAGTCATCCAAAATATTTTATGTTCCACGGTCAACTTAAAACATGTTGCAGAACAATTAAAAGAAATTAAAATTTTACTTCATGTGCCTTTTTGTAGCCAGCTAACTTTGCTCCCAAAAGTTAAAGAAGAACCGGTAGATTACTGTCTAACTATAGAGCGCTCATATAAGGCCTTACTGAAAGAGATCTAAGAAGAATTGCCTTTCAGGTGACAATCAGGAACAACATTACTCGTAAATTTGTAAAAATCTAAACGACATAATGCATTCTGTTTTTGAATACTTCAACCCTTGTCTTTCTCTAGAAAAATAGATTTTTCAAGAGAAAACGTCATCAATTTCTTCACAATATTAGAACCCGAAATTGAGAAAATTTAATCTGTAGCTTCTAAAGTGTTTACGGTGACGACACTGGTGTTACAACAGTTACAATCGTCAAAGTGGTTGAATTAAAAGATACAATTAATGGAGGTACATACAGTCATCAGCTGAGAAAGGAATTGTTGTGACCATTGTAATATACATGTCCGCGCCATGTTATTTTGTTCCCCTTAAACTAGTTTTCCTTTCAAAGATGATGAAACAAGAGCTTCTAGATAGCACAACATCAGAAACCACAAGACTGCCATATATATATATATATCAGGATTTTTTGAGGTGGTTTGATCAATTCATAATGTTTTTAAAACTAATAACAGATGACCCAGTTGTTTGGATTTTTGACGGTCACACAACCCATAACAGAAATTTAGATGTTATAGATCTATCAGGTGAAAATGGAGTTTCTCTGGTTTGTTTACAAAATTAGGTTATGCAGTTAATATAATAATTAGGAATCTTGTGAAGTACAACAACATGTCATGTCTTACATCCACTATATTAAAATAATTACGAATGTATGAATCATATTTTATTTATATTTTGAACCTTTTTTCTACTAATCGATATCGGGACATCGGTTTGTGTGTTTACGATATTTGGAAAAAACTTTTCAGAATTAACGAAATTAAAATAAAAAACATTGTATTTTTTACAGGTAATGTAAAACTATTCAATAATGTTTCAATGTCAATATATTTACCCTTAGATAGGCGATATTAGGGCCCATACCTTATATAGTAATTTCTTCTCGTAGCCGGTGGATCATTCCTTACACCGGCTACGAGAAGATGAATTCCTTTATCATTCCTTACAAATAAGAGTCAGGAGGTGAAAGTCGGGGAAGTGGGATTGGTTTGGAAATTTTAGTCTCGGAAAATCAAGTAGTTTAAAAACAAATGTTTAGCAATAATGGCTTCGGTGAAGTGACTGGTGGCACCATACTTCAAAAACTACTGAGAACATATACACCTGATTACTAACAAGACAAATCCTCTTCTGTTCTCTTGCAAAATGATAAAGGACAAATTCTCTTGATTTAAAGTAACAAGGGGATACTCATTATCATCTGCATAAAAAAGACCCAGTATGCTTTCTCTGATACAGCGCACCATACTCTTACAGGCTCATTATGTTGTGGCTTCTCTATGACATCGTCAAGACGCTAAAATCCAAGCAAACGTGTTTTTTACTTGAAACCATTTAGTTGTACATAACCTGAATCTGAAGACCATGCATTTTGTAGGAACACAGGGTTTCATGGTTTATTCCTAACATTGAGGTAAATTTTAAAAACTCTGTCATGTTTGTCCCTTGTATTTAAATGTTTGTATTCTACACGGGAATCTACCAGAGTTTTTAAACATTATTTCAACGTTGGCCGTGATTGTTAAAGCGTCAATGCTTTATCAATCGTCATGGCAACCATCAATGGAAAGGTTCCGGGTTCAATTCCCATTGACCCCGAATAATTTTCTAAATGCTTTCTTAACAGACATCGTTATCTGTGGTTCGGATTACACGTAAAACTGTAGGTCCCGTCTTCATTAGCCTTAAGTGCAAAACAGTAGGACGTTAAATAAAAAAAAAAGTTAATTTCAGAGACTGCAGGACTTGCAGAAGAAGTCTTCTGTGATTTCAGTCCTAGTGACCCTGGTCTACACACAATAAATTAAGTCGAATCAAAACATACTGCTAGTACCACGGAGCTTGTCAACGACATTCATAACTACTACATTACTTGGAATCTGTTTGTGAAATCAGTCTTGAAACCCTAATCAGT
>JAGFPH010002780.1:106534-116783 GCA_018207615.1 Philaenus spumarius
CTATGACCACCGGACACGGAGCTTGTCAACGACATTCATAACTACTACATTACTTGGAATCTGTTTGTGAAATCAGTCTTGAAACCCTAATCAGTTCGCATCAAACTATGACCACCGGAATGACTGTTCCGTATGAGCGAAAATAATGTTCTACAACAAAATATTTTTCTGTAGTGATAAGAATAATTACACATTTAAAAAGCTCAAAAAAGGAAATTAATAATTATCACTCTTGTATGGCAACAACCTAAAATGTAATCAGCGGATCTAAACACCAAACAAAGATGCTTCAATTCAAGTAGTTTTTTTTGTCTTACTGTTTTATATAATTTACTGTAAATACTGTACATTTCGCATTTACTAAAACATAAATGGATTCTGTATAAAATGTGCGACATTAAATTATTTTGAATACAAGCAATTTTAATACTCTTAATATTGAAATTCACCTGCTTTTCAAGCATTTTATATTAGTTTCAATTGTGCAACTAGCTATGCATTTGCTGCGTGAAGGGCGTATGTGCGGTGACACAGATGTCAACAACAAGCCACAGATACGTCACAATTTATGACTATGGGAGCGAGAATCATCTGTGCAACGTAATTCACACATGAGATAACAATTAACTATTAATATCTGTAATGATGGGTTTACTACATTATTTATTTTCAAACAATTTAGTCATTCATTCAGTTAACTCAAAGAGCATATGATATTGCTGCATAGGTAAATTAGTCATACTCAATAAGAAATTAATTTAATTGCAGCTAGCTAACAAATCCAAATAATAACTAAGGGTTAATTTAACTAGTTTATACTTTTACACATTGTTTATCCGTTATTAAGTCGAATAATTTATTTAGGTTAGTTTATGTTAACATTGTATAGGTTGTACATAACTTGTTATTATTTTTTAATCAGTATCGTATCGAGGTATTTTCCACGGTGTTCGGATTATATGTTTTCGTGTACAAAACTGCAAGAAACCCGGGAGTGATATATTTTACGAAATATTTTATTTGAATAAGATGAGTGAATACTATCAAACGTTTATATTATAATTACTAAATTAGAACCACTGTTTTAGAAAGAAGAAGAATAGAAGAAGTCAGCTTCTATTGTTTGTATGTAAGCATTATTAATATTAAAGAGAATAAAACATGAACATATTTCATCAAACTAATATTATCAAATATATTATTTCTCAAGGCCATTTTTTTGTCGGTACGCCATAACTTCCTTAATACATCATCAAATTAAATGAATGAGGCATCATTTTAAAGCTTTTCTTAACCGCTACACCGGAAAAATATACAAAATACAATTATACGAAAAAAAAAAGAAATAAAGAATCCGAAAGTAACAGTGATGTAAGATCAAGTAAGTTGTAGAGATATTTTCCTGGCGTTGGCAACACTGATGATAACAATACGCAGCTATATGGTGTGTACTTTAATTAAGTGGGATTTAAGTAAGTTAGAATGCGAATGCTTCGCACGGGTCAGCTAGTTTACTGTTATTGGTTTAAAAAAACAAAGAAAGTAATTAATTAAGCTACAAAGAGTATAACAACGGTAGGCCTAGTATAAATTATACAATTTAAACGATTTATGTAAATGTATTTGAAATAAATACCTTAATTCCTTGTACTGCTCGCAGTTCTATTGTGATCACTCTTTATTTTTTTATGTACTTTTCGCCTATTTCTTCAGGCATTTTCAAAACCGTTTATAAAAATGTAAAAGTGATTTGCATTTGTTTAATGCGCTATAAAACTTTATTATTTCGATAATATATAAACAAGTATGAGTCTTAAATTCTTATATCATTTTAAAAAAATGTTATAAACAGTTAAAAATAGGGGAAACGTAAGTCACCGAATAAAGAGTGATCAAAATAAGACTGCGAGCAGTACAAGGAATTAAGGTATTTATGTAAATATATCCAGTCCAGTAAGGCAAAAAACTAAATAAATCACGTAATTTAAACAAGGGTTTACCTAAATGCGATTGTTCAACTTAAATTGACATACATTTTTTTTACAAATTATAGTCTGAGGTTTTGCGTTTAAGTTTCAAGCGGTAGTTTCCCATATAATCTCCCTTTGCTTATTTAAAAAACACTTCTTACTAATGGTACATTTTTCGTATAGTATTCACACATACTTGAGACTTTGTTTATTGCTTTTACTAAAACACTTTTTCAATAAGTACTGGTAGAATAATATTGAGACCATGTTAGGAATAAATTAATCAACTTAAACATGTGAAGTCTTGAAAAATCGTGGAATAAAACTCATAAAGTCTTGCACTAGAAATATGAATATGTTTTTATGTTATAATACTGCAAAAGTTTATATAACGTAAAAACTTTTCGTGTGTAATAGTAAAATAATAATTAAGACTCACGCTTGTTTGTATATTATCGAAATAATAAAGTTTTATAGGCTGTATGTTAGTTATTTGGAACAATCAGTGTTACATACTATTAAATGTTTCCTGTGAAAGTTGCACGAGTATTTTTCATAAAAAACTATCCATATGTGGATTTCTCTCTAGCTTGTGATTAAGGAAGAGCACGATATGTCACGGTTGAGTTAACAAGCAAACTTTAGCTGGAACCAACGCTTAAGCCTTCAATCACGCACATTTATAAGGCTTGAAGTAATTTACGAACTAACTGTAGGGTATGGCAAATCTATTACAAAACGTTTAAAAATCGAATGGAAATACATTGAGGCAATAATAGATACAATATTAAAGCTAAATTATTTTTAATAAAGCAAATATTTTACCAACGAAGCTTTATGTTTATAAGTCTTTAGGGCTGTTAAATTAATAATTTGTTTTAATATTTTTTTAAAGCGTAAACCATTTATATTAGAATAAGAAACACTATATATTGCCGCTTAAGCAGAAATGATTTAATAAATATTTGGTATTACTTCCAACATTTGCTTACTTCAATGTACTTTTAAGTACCAGGTGTCCAAAAGTCCCACCCCCCTTAACTTTGGAACAAGTAGAAATAAATAAAGAGCTTCGGTTTATCTCTGGACACATTTTGGTGTATTTGTTCAACCCTTTCCCCAAAGTTGACCGCGTAATTCAATAATCTTAAATAAAAACGATCATCAAGTGATATCTCATTTTGAAGGGCTTGATAAATGAAGAAGAATGACACAAATTAGAGGTCTATATCTTAACCCTATCGAAAATGGCGGTTAGTCAAAGTTTAAAACAAAGATGCTAATTTTAAGAAATTTCAACGCCATTATTATTTTGGTTAAACGGACAATTAATTATTATATTTTTTTTACCATCATGTTTAAAAAATATATAGCCTGTCAGTTATTTTTACTGCTATTTTTAAATAATATTCAATGTATAAAGATTTTGTTAAGCATTTTTTGTGGCTTATTGGTTTAAAAGGGAAACACATAACGTACAAATTATAACCTAACTAAACAATAAAAAAAATAAAATAGGTTTTTTACAATTACAATTTTAAAACATTATATATTATATTAACCAAGACATCCATGAACAAGATACGTTTTTATAAATTGAAATAAAGATTTATATAAAACAACTTTACATAAGTTTTTTAAACTTCTAAATTTAAATATTAGTAGGCCTATTTCTAATTTTATAAATCTGGCAAACATAGTTAATAACTTATAAATAATAAAAGACATATATCTTTAAACAATGTATTATTTGCACTGGAGTAAATGTCGAAAGATCAAGTCAAAATTGTTTGGTAATAAAATGTAATAAAGTAGTTTTTTGTAAACAATGCTTTGATCTTCGAATACAACTATGATATTAATTACAAGCATTGCTCCTTTATTAAACTTTTATAAAAAAGAGTTCTAATAATATGATAATCTTGCACTCTGTAACAACTACAAAACATAGAACAAACACGATTCTTTTCCCAGTATTATATCTAGTACAATATAATTGTTTTACTAAATTTGTATGCAACATAAATTGTATTTATAATGTTAGTAAACATTTGTTTATGTATTTTTACACTTTATTTTAACACGAAAAGCACAAGGGATTGAAATTATCTACTGGAAGTTTACATCAAGCTAAACAATACAATCTTCCACGGATTTTACCTGGAATGAAACTATGTTTCATCAGCTTCGGAGACAGACACTGTAACCTTAAAAGCTACCTTCAAGTATTGTAAATGTACGTACAGTACCAGAAATACTTACTATGCTTATTAATAGACAAGATCATAAAATGTGCACTTTGGTGCGTTAAGTAATCCAGCTTTAATACACATATAAGCAGTTCTTCACACTTAAAGTTTTTCATTCATAAAGTAAACCTAAATAATATACATATTAATAGGAAGTACATACATTTGGAGACTATTTATTTAAGTAATAACTCCTGTTTAAAACTTTAACAAGTAATAAACAATTTTGTCAAACTGTATGAAGTTATACTTAATTATTAATGAAGTTATACATTGTTGACAGATACCTACCCCCGTTATATTAAAAATAATCTATATTTATTTCTTGCATGAACTCATACAGAGATATGTTCAAATATGAACACCAAATAACAAATAAAAGTTTAATATTATTGTTAGTATGCAATTCTAAATATATTATCTAGAAATGTATTCTGCACACCTAAAATTCAAGAAATTGAAATTAATTGTAGAAGAAGCATACAATATAAATACTGCAAGGTGAGATTAAAGTCTGAAAGCTGAAAATCACTACACCTTGGCAGAAGTCTCTAAACCCATTGAGTTTGTGTTATTTTACTGATGCCTAATATCATTTGACGACGCTAATATATTTTTAAACTGTTGTCAATAACAGATTAACAACAGGACAAAAATGTTCAAACTGTACCTATTTCTCATTGATCTACATACAGTATTTGTAGAGAAGTAGGTAAATAACTATGACTGTGTCTCTAACAGTCAAACAGTATTTGCAAGAGCAGAACTTCGTTGTATTTATTCAATAACATATCGTATCGTCAGAGATAAAGGATACAATAACTGATGTTGCCTCTGGGAAATCATTGAAATATCGGGATCGTTTACACTTTGGTGTAAAATGTACGTATGACTTGTTCTGAATAAATCTATTTCTTTTAAAAATAACTTTGTCTGTTTCTGCACACATTTTAAACCCAGACGGACTGAATTAAACTTCTAGAAATGTTAATAAAATACTTATATTAATGAGATTTTAAAATAAATATACGTTTCTATACTTTAGAGTTTCAAGTCTATTATTGAAATAGAATTGATTTTCAGGAAATTATTAATGGAACATCTGAATGAATGCTACCTTAGTTGCGAGAGTCGCTCGAAAGTACTAATTGCATAAATATTACACTTCTTGCAGTAAGTTGTAATGTAATTTTTCATCCTTCTATAAAGTGAAAACAAAGTTAGCAAGTATTTTTTTACACGTGAGTCCAGAGGAAGGAACACGAACTAACAGCTTTTTAAATGTGTCCAAACATTTCAAAAATGAAAGATTATTGCTTTGTATTTGACTGTATTTTTCACAAATACAGCTTTAGATATAAAGTTTTTTCAGTACGATTATTTTTCACTCATAAGCTATTGAGAATTATGAAACATCAAAGACGAAATTTAACTTCTCAAGCAGAGTAAATGTACAGTAACACCTCAATAATGCATGCAGAAGGTTGAAAAATGCATCCTAGTAATGACTGTGAAATACATTTGTATACAAACAGGTTTATTTAATATTCTCGTTCGTTTGATTTATAATGCAGCTGTAATACTTTTATTTGTCCTGAGTGAATTCGATTATTCATTTATGTATTCTAGGCTTATCTTTAAAAAGTAAGCAATTTTAATTGAATGCTTTCCTAAATACTATTAGTAGGTAGTTATTCCCTTCGTTTTGCTTGCTACTTCCAGTTATCTGTAAAATGATCTTGAAATATTTTGCGTGAACAAATTTCGACAATATTACTTTCATGATATTAATGGTGTTGCAATATTTCTCACCATAAATCGGGTGTATTAAAAGTTTCTTCGCACATTCACTACTTCTGAGAGATTTAAAATACACAAATTAAACTGAATTAAAATTTGTTTTAGGGAAAGTTTTATTTTTATTTTCGGGGAATGTTTACTCTTAAGGGAAATAAAACATATTGAAACAGTAAAATAAAAATATACTACTTAGCCTACGACATGTTTTTTTTAACACACTTGCTTCAATAAAATAAAGAATGAATGACCACACTACCAAATCTTATATTTACAAACCATTTATATTATTGACATTACATGATTTTGACTAAATCATTTTTAAATCCGAATCACTCTTTAATACATCAATATTGTAGAATACACGATTACTTTGTAAAACTGTGCTATAAAGTTACTGTACATGCTCTGCATAATTAGTTAAAGTATAAAATTCCAAATTGTTTGCTTAACGAGTACAATAGATTTAAGGTGACTTTTATTTTAGGGAAAATATTTCTGTCCATTCAATGGGAGCTCAAACAATCTAACGCTGGTTGCGTTGGTTCGAACTTAACTACAGGCTCTTGATAAATTTTTACTACGCCCTGCTTCCCCCATCTGCGTTAGTAACTTCCATACAGTTAGGAAAAACCACAAAATGTTTGACAAATAAATAAGAAAGTATGTTGTAAGACTCGTCTGCATGTATTTTTTGACAGTTTCTCTGTTTAGTATTTACACTTATAACGTAAGTGTGAGTATCAAAGTGTCAATTAAATTAATGTGGTGAATTTGCATCCGATGTCAAATAAATTTGTCAAACAATATCTGTTTCTTATTAACTTGAGTAAATCTAATTTTATAATTGTTTACTGTCAAATTAGTCTCGAAAGTGTTCATTTCCTCTGATGGGCGTTCACTTCTAGCGTTTTGAAATGTGCATAGAGTTAAATATTTGCTAGTCAATGTTAAATATTTTGACGTAAACAAACACTTGGATGAGAACGTGATGGCGGATATTAATATAATAATTGTTTTTATAAATAAACGTTGAAGAAAAACTAAAAAATTTCATAACTATAGAAATTCAGTGGTATGTAAAGACATAACTTTTACAACATACAATCCCAGTGAAACACTTACTGGTTTACTCTTTTATCAATCATGGAAAAAATGAATTACAAAATCGTTAGAATTTAATAACCACCCAAACCAATGTGAAATAATACAATGATGGACAAGATTAAAAAAAAAATAGGTTTTACTAATTATTCAAGTATGGTATTTCGTATCTCAGAATAATAAAAATCCTACTTAAGTATTTTGTTTGATTTATTAACTAAAATAATGTATACAAATTGAACATTAGATTCTTCTTATTTCGCTAATATAACAAGAAGTTTTCAAAGACAGTTTTAAAAAGAAAATAGTTTTGATGGTAATTTATTGTCATAAACGGATTTTATAACAGTAAACAACAGACTCATATAAAACAATATAAAACATATTTTCACATACAGGTGTACAAAAAGTCCCGCAATGGTTTAATATTTCGTATATAAAGAAAATTTTAAGGTAGATGTGATTCAGGAACCTACTCTATGTAAAAATACTATTTTATTAAGATTTCAAAAAAATATTCCGCTATCTTGGATCCGCCATTTTGAATGTAACTTTGTTTTTTTAAATAGGAAGGGGATCATGTGATACATCATTTCGATGTAGAATTTCAAGAGAAAACCAACGGTGAAATGTGCACATCCATTTCTTTAACTAATTAAAAATGTCGGCCAAAATGGCGGATACATTTTTTGAAATCTTATTAAAATAGTATTTTTACAGAGAGTAATATACCTCAATCAAATCTACCATCAATTTTTTTTTACATATGAAATATTAAACCAGTGCGGGACTTTTTGTACACAATGTTTAATTAAAATTGTTTAAATACTTTTTCTGTGGTTGCGTTTATTATTTGCTAATAACGTACTTGTACGGTGTAAATGTGAATATGTTTTTTATTTGTTAAGTATTTTTTAACAGTACCGTAATTGATAGTTTGTTTTAACATTTTTCAGTTTAAGTATAATTTCTTTGGTCCTTAAGTAAAATAACAAAACAAGTACTAAAACTTATATGGCAAAATTAGTAAACGTACTAAACAAAATAAATTAAATGTAATTGATGAAACCTGATTCAGCAGGTTTCTTATATTTATATTTTATCTTTACAGCTACATAATATGTATGAGCATCGAAAAAACATCGATTTGATATAATAATACAAGTTTAAAATAGATCTATTAATATATGTTTATTTTAATATTATATTATTGTATTCATGAACAAATTATATTTTCAAAGCGAAATATCAAACGTTGCAACATAAAGTGAGAATTTAAATATTATTAAAAGTGTAATGGAGTTTTTCATAATATTTGTTTATTTAATTGAAAACTATATTTTTGTGTTAATATACACATTTTTAAAGCAATACGTCGAAAATTTCAAAATAAAAATCGATTAAAATGTTAGTAAATGGTTAAACATTTTTTTTACCATCATATATCCTTATGTTATTAATATATGTTTGTATTTATTATTATAAATGTTTTTACTACTACTAAATATTAAAATCAGTTAATATATAATAAAAGATCGATATCAAGTTTATGTATAAACATGCACATGTATATACTGTTGTCAAATACAATTGGAAATACGTTTGTTATAACAAACAAGATATTTAAATAATTTAATAACAAAAACACTAATGGAAGACGAATAACATAAATTATACATTATATTTACTATTAAAAGTTCTTTAAAATTTTATAATATTTATTGTATTTTAATCTCAAACGAATTCAACCACAAAATGTATAACACCATCTTCTACATTGTCTTGCCCTAGTCCCAGATTTTACCTATTATCCTTTAAAAACAATCGTTCTGAAGGAACAGAAGTGGTCACATTTGTTATTAGTGTTTTGCTATTTCGGTTTACTTTTTCGTTTTCCTGTGGTTATAATTCCAAAAATCAATGCAGCCTGCCTTGCGTTGGGACAGACTGAAAAGCTTTCTTTGTTTTTGTTTCTTAATTGGTCATTGGAAACAACATTATGCTTAAACAGATTAAATTTGTCTAATGATAGTTTACATATTTTCAGATTTACCTTTTCTGAAGTTATTGTAATTCAGGGGTAAGAAGAGATGAGTCAGTAACAACTATTAATACTGATACTTACTAACATTTTGTAGTAAGAGATTTTATAAAAAATGTTTAGTTACTATTAAAATTATGAAGTTAAAAAGACATAGTGAAATATTTGATATAATTGTGTTGCAGGGGTTTTCATGTTAAATTTAGTTCTTATGATACGAAATTTATTTTACACTCAAGTTTAATGACATTTTAATAATAATTTATCTTAGTAAATAAATATATTTCACGTAACCAGAACTATATTACGACATCAAATTAATTAGCGTAAAATTCTCTTCTAATTCCTTCTATTGAGGAAAGTGTAGTGTTGTTTTTATGTCTCAATTTTGTATTAGTTTATAAAAATTAAAAACATACTATGATGGTTGAAGGCTTTAGAATGGCATACAACAGTGTATCTAAAATAGTTTTGCTGCTCTTATTTAAGCAATTTTTAAAATTTTAAGTACATTTTATTTTTGTAAATGAACACTTTTGATTATTTTTAATGTTTTAATAAATTGGATTTATTATTAATTTTGTATTTATTTTTTTACTTAACTCTCAACAAATCTAAATAAAATAAAATTTTTATTGTGTCTTTAGTATTAAATTATTTTTGTTTTTATTTCTTAAAACGTAGAATAAACTAGTTCTAAAACAATTAATTTTGCTATCTTACCAACAAAGAGGTTTGCTTGGGAAGCTCGAAATAAAATACAAACTATTAATTAATTAATAATATTAATTAATAATATTTATTAGTTATTTAATATTTGAGGTAAACATTTGAATTATTCCTTTCATTGCTATTTACACCATAATTTGTACTTTAAATTGTTTAATTATTACCTATATTGCTGGAGTTAAAATCTAGGTTTGTTGGTAAAACTCTATAACAATATAAAAACTTCCCTATTTTAATAACGCCTGGCATGTTTATACATGAATTACCTGCATTTTAAGTAAACATTGTCTCCTATGTAATGAAATTGCAGTGTTGTAACTTATGTTTACAAGAAATAAAAATACATCTGTTATAAATGT
>JAGFPH010002780.1:116793-156879 GCA_018207615.1 Philaenus spumarius
AAGTTACTTTTTTAGAACAATTAAAATTTTCATATCTGCAGACTAAATAATATGTCCTATGGCCATTATTACTTACTGCGTCACTCGTTGCACTGTTTTTTTACCTAGGATTTCACTGATTCTATTCGATAAAGTCACTTCACTAGCATTTTACCAACGCGTTAATCCAACCACATGGCAACTTTTTCACAAGTCCACTTTTTGAAGAAAATATACGGAAGATTTTACTTTAGATAACATACACTCTTTAGATAACATGAAGAGTGTATGTGACTAGTAAACTAAGCTCACAGGAGAAGAGTTTGTAATGAATATACGTAAGAAAAAGGAAAATGATTTTCTAGAAAATCGAGCTAAGGATTTACCCAAAGCCTTCCTCAGAAATTTATAAATGTAATGTCTAAAAGAAAGTGATGAAAGGCAGAATTGTTTTAGTAACAATTAACACCAACACTCGGATGTATCACATTTAATTTATTCACATTCGACAACAAGCATTACTTAACCACACAATAAAATTATTAGACTTTTCTTTTTTAACAATCCAAAATAATTTACGTCAGGTGAGTTAAATTTTTGATTTACATAATCATCGTTTAACTATATTAGCAAAAGTACAGTAAAAGCTAAAGCAATTGCTAAGTATTTATTTCATTTTAATTTCGATTTTGTTTATTCGTTATTTGAGGTAAAAACTTGACTTATTAATCTAATTGCAATTTATACAAAAATATTTACTTTAAATGGTTTAATTATTACCTATATTGCTGGAGTTAAAATCTTTGTTTGTTACTCAAACTCTATAAAAACCCAAAACTTCCCTATTTTAATAGCACTTAACAAAATATTTAGTAATAAATATCAAAATATGATTGTGATAACCTTAAGTATTGTTTAAAAATAAATTGTCTTTTAAAGTTTTAAATGCTGTTAGACATAAATTATTATTATTATTATTTTGTATAAAAATCAGCTTAAGAAAAATATTCCATTAAATGTCAATATGATATTATGTCAGTATGTTTATTATACTGGCTATTAAATTAAGTTGTAATTATTTACAAACATTTTATTATTTAATAAAGTACACATAACTTTAGTACCTAATGTTTATTGCATCATTAATATACTATTTAATTTATGCAATTATATATTATTTAAACAAATTGGACGAAATGCGAAGGTTAGTGACGAAATTAAATGTAAGAGTAACGATAAAACTATACAATAAATTACAAAAGTCTGATAATTATTTGATATTTGCTATATTCATAGTTAATACAATACATATGTTTATTCACTTTTAAGTGATAACGATTCTAATCAGTTAGTTCGTATACTTTTATGTTATAACATTTATATAAACCAACAAGCATATTTGCACTTTTAAAACATAAGATTATTATTTGTTCGTGCATTATAACTAACAATAAGGCGGTGATAACCACCCAGGTTTTTCACCTTTAAACAAAAAAATAAAATAAAAAAATAACTAACAATGAACAGCTTTGCTAATTTACAACTTTTGTATCAATGCATTCGTATATATCATTCTAATTAAAAAATTAGACTATTTAAAGATTTTATATTCTATCTCTAGAAGTAACAACATTACCTTTTGAAGTTATTTATTCATGTAAAAAACACTACGGAGTTGTCTCTATAGTACGTTCAGCGAGAGTTTGCAGTAAATCGCTGTGTTCTGTGGGCATTTTGAAGCTTTAAATTTAGACTTTGAATGCATTTTTTTAGTTAAATTTTAAATTTATACACATGAGACTTAATAAAACATTTATTAAAAGGTTTTAATAGTCCATGTCTTTCCCTGTCACCCGTCATAAGTGGCGATTTACTGCAAACTCTCGCTGAAAGTACTATAGTGAATTAGTTGTAAAATTAATGGTTTCTAGTTATTGAACGTAAAAATATTAAACTTAATGCATTTTTTAACAAGATGTTGGATACAAAAATTGTGATATTTGTATAGCTTGAATTAAACTTTAAGGCTTTATACAAAATTAAAATCCAATGAAATCACAAAATTATGGTTGAGTGAAATTCTAGAAACATTTAAACATTTAGACATTTGAATAGTAATATTGCTTGTTTTCGTTGACTAAAATAAATACTAAATGGTATTAATAGGTCTTAAATATAGTGTATGTAACACTAATAATTAAATTGAAACAAACGTTAGTGGTAAATAATATGCAGTAAATTATTTAATACTGATTTTCTTGTTTGTGATTCAATTACACTTATTGGAAGTTAGTTTTAATTACATAAGTGAATTTCCCGAAGTATTCAGGAATGTGTGGGTTTAGAAAGGCTAATACGAACATAGTCGCTATATTACCAGCTCCAACTAGTCACTAATCAATTCTAATCAATAGAGTTTTACTTCATGGTATTGGATGTGTAATAATTGGAATCAAAGCTAGGCTTTGTTACGAAGGATCTACTAAATTACTTAGATAACCTTAGTAAGCCAAAGCTGCTTTTAGAACTAAAACCTTGTGACGTTATTTCAAATAGCGCGCCACCATTTAAGCCAAAATATGAATTTATTCTAGATTACAACTTATAAACCAGACACTCACTCCACCTAGCGTCTAACAAATGCAACCCAGAAACAGCTGTCACCAAATACCGCACAGCGCATGCATAGGGAGCAACAGGTTAGACGCACGCAAGTCCTCTTTCTTTTTCGTTCAACCTTCAACATGGACTGAGCTTCGAAAGCAACATGAAATAAATAAATGGTTTTGTTAAATTCGAAGTGAGATCAAAATAGTCAATCAAAACTAACAAATAGTGTTGTTAAACAGAAATAGTCTTTTCACAAAAGTGCGGCAATTAAAATAGTGTAATGTCGTGAAGTGTATTAAACTGTGCCAGGCAGAACGGCCAAATGTTTGTCATATTGCGAAACACGTGAACAGGCATAAATGTTCATATCTCTCTTACCAGGTAAAGAATTTAAACAAACTTATTAAACCTATTTCATCTGAGTTTGCTATAATAATGCATACTGTCTGAATTTAATTGTAACTATATCTCTACACTTTACAGAGTAATTTTCTGTTAGCCAATAACTAAATTTAGCCTAAAACAGCCTATTTTTTAACATCGTTACATAGCCTATAAGCCTTAAGCAAAGTCCAGTTTAAGATGTAGTAGTATTTTGAGCTATATAAAAGAGAAAAATATTAGTAGAGTAATAGTGTCTGTTCAAAGCATTTCTGTGATTAATTTTATAAAACCATAAGTTATAATACAGTTTCATACATGAAGTTACAATACAGTTTCGTACATGAAATTACAATACAGTTTCATGCATAATGTTACAATACAGTTTTATACATGATTTTTAGACATGACCGTTTAGTTCTGAAACTAAATTATGTTGTACTTTGTTCGTAGTGAAACCACTGGTTCAAGAATCAGCTGAAAAAAAAACTATGAATTGAACATGAATTGAATTTTGAACATTTCTGTCACTGCACCGTCTTAAAAAAAAAAACAATTTGTGTACAATAATAAATTAAGTGCAATGCCAGTGATTACAGATAAATAATACCTGAATTTTTGAATTAGAAATTACTATTTTCTTGAAATAAATAACCAACAAAGGCTATTTTTTAAAAAAATATCTAATTAATCTGATAAAGGCTATAATTTCTTTCTTTCTTTATTAAACAATATTTGGATGGGACAGCTAGCATTTTCTGTTGACCTACAATTCCAAAGGGTTCATTTCAAAATTTAAACCTTTTTTAATTACATGAGGGACGTCTCAAAAGAAAACATTAAACTCCATTATTTTTATTATTTAATTTGATTTAGTATTAAGGTTGGCCAACAAAATAAATGTTATTAATAAATCCATGGTGAAATGTATCTAATTTGGTAATTTTGTAAATTTAATAAATTGTATACATTTTTATTCATTATCAATGGGGAGGGTTTTTCAAATTTTATTTTTGGGCTGGTATCTTTTTTTGAACTTAAAATAATATTGTAACAGTAAATTTTTCTTAAATTCTTTTTCATTTGTACTTTAAGGGCATATCAATTTTTAAATTTTTCCTTAAGGGCATATAAGTATTTTTTAAAGTATATTACCTTGCAGAAAAATTTAATAAACAAACTGTCTTTTATGTGAATTGTATTTATTGTTATTTCCTGTAAACAGCTAACTCAAGTGTTTGAAATCAGCTTTAAATAAGGTAAGGTTACAGATCATTTTGTTGTTCTTGGTAAAATCTTAAATTTTTTTTATAATTGTATGTACCATCTTAATCTTTGCCCAGTACGCATTCCATATCGTTATTACTCTTTTGGATGGTACAAATAATTATACTATTATTCTTCTTAAAATATGTGTTGTTTTCTTATATTAAAAGTAACAACACATTCCGTAGTGACTGTTACTTAACAACCACCGTTTATGGCAGCAGATTCAAGATAGTGTAAAGTTTTATAAGTGGTTATAATAGTACAGTGTTCTACTATTCATCGCTATGATCAAACTTTTCAGGGATAGTAAAATTAAGAAGAAATAATTGTGAATTTAACTAATATGCAAAAAAAAATCATTAATTAATTAATAGCAACTAACAAGACTTTGAAACTGTACAAGACTTTGAAACTTTTCAAGACTTTAAAACTGTACTAGTCTTTGAAACTGTTCAAGACTTTGAAACTTTACAAGTCTTTGAAACTATACAAGTCTTTGAAACTTTACAAGACTTTGAAACTTTACAAGACTTTGAAACTATACTAATCTTTGAATCTGTACAAGACTTTAAAACTGTACAATACTTTGAAACTTTACAAGTCTTTGAAACTGTACAAGTCTTTGAAACTGTAAAAGACTTCGAAATTGTACAATACTTCGAAACTGTACACGACTTTGAAACTGCACAAGATTTTGAAACTGGACAAGACTTTGAAACTGTACATGACTTCGAAACTGTACACGACTTCGAAAAACGGTACAATAATTTTCAATTGTTTCAAACAATTTCTTTTGGGCATAAATAATAAGTACTATTGTTTCCAATAATAATATGAACTTACTTTAAATTAACATTTTTAATTAACACCAAGAAAATGTGTTTGGTAGTTCTATTTAACTCATTACTGCCCACCTCTTAATGCATAACTTCAGATAAGATTTTGATTTCACCTCAAATCACAGAAATATAATTTGAATTTAGAGAAAATAGTTAATTTTAGAGTATGGCTGAACCGATATTGACGAAACTTTCATTAACATAAAGAGGAAGTTTTAGAGAATATTTTAGGCTACTTTTTTTACCAGAAAAAATTTGAAATTTCTGTAATTATTTCAGAATGTTCTAAGAACACTTCACTCTGTCTACATATTACTGTAGTACTCATATCAAAGACTCTATATTTTCAGAACCACACAGTTTGTATTATTTAAGGGTCAATGTACAATAAACAAAACAATACTTTAAGAACCATAACGAATTTTGTAGTTTTCATTCAAGCTGTGAAATGAAGTAAAGAAATTTTCAAACAATTTCAAGTAAGTTAGATTTTACTTAGAAATATTTTAATCAAATGTTTTGTTTAGTTATTGAAAGTAGTTGGTAAATAAAAAATATAATAAAGACCAATTGTGAGGTCTTAAACAGAAATTTAGGTAAACAACTTTGGTTTTTAATTAGTTTTTTAATTGTGTTTTAATTGTTTTTACTAGTTAATAGTTAGACATTTAGTACCTTGTTTTAAAAAGTAAAACGCTGCTTTGTGCAGAGGTTATCGAGGTCAAACAGTCTGCATCATCTTGTAACGTCTAACACAGTCGCTAACGCAGGCTCAATCCTAGTTAGTCATTGTAGTTCTGCATACGTGATCTATGCTTATCCTCTTCTTCACTATCTATATAAATAAAAATGTAAATGTGCGTTTGTTCAAAATCGAACATCTTCGAAAGTTCTTCCCCGATTTCTTTGAAATTTTACCACAAACTTTCATTTGCATACAGGCTTGATTTTATATACTTTTTGAAAAATTACAGCCCCTATTGAAAATTTAAACAACAACAAGTAAACTCAATATTTAACAAAAATGTAAGTGCCATTACATATGTTTATTGACTATAATAATAATAATAGTAATTTGTTTTACATAATATTTCCATAATCAGCTGATGTTGAAGTAAAAACAACACACACTATAACACCGATATTATAAAGAGGTAACATTTATTTGTTTGTATGTGAGGGTAATCTCTCGAACCACTGAACCAATTTAAATTTTTTTAATAAAATGCTAACATCCTCGAGTAACATAGGCAATAATTCATAATGATACAAACATTTTTGTATTTAAATATTTGTAAATTTAGTCGGAACAAATTCACAGGATCAAGTTGGGCATTAAACCCATAGGGTCTAATACCAATAAATAAGCAACATTATGAAAACCTTAAAAAAACGAATATTGAAAAATGAAACTTATATCATTCAAAAAGTACTGTGCAAAGATATGCAGAGATACATAAACTATGTGAGTATGTTGCCGTTAAGGCAGGTAAAATAAATTAAACATAATTTTAGCATAGGCATAGACTGATTAACCAGCAAATATATGTTTTGAATGTATTCATTACCATAGCAACCAATTGAACAAAATAACAGACAAAACGGTTAATTCGGATGTCCAGCTTAGTACAACATATTATTTTAAGTTAGGCCTAGACTGAACCAACATGTGTTTCAACACACACAAACCAATAATAACTTGCGTTATGGAATGTAAAAATAAGAAAAAACCGTGTTTCATCCTAATTAATAACATATTATAATTTAATAGTATGCCTATTTATTGATAATATAGGGTAATTGATAGTGAGTAACCAATATTAAAAGCTGATTTCAAAATATAAAACAATTAATATTTGTATTTCTAACTTTTTGGTTAGGTTTTTGATTAAGTTAGACCTGAGCCTTACTGGTGCTTTTAACCTTTATTATATCTGCTGTTATAAAATGAACAAAATAATTTGATTTGAACATTTAACATTATTTACCATCTTAGCTTTGAGGTTATTATTAATCCTAAACCTTTATTATAAATAAAACATAACACAAGTTTTTAGAAGGTTCCATCGGGGGTTGGAGTGTGGAGCACGCAGGAGTCTCCCCTTTTGATAAATACTTTTTGCAAATTAAACACTTTTAGCAAAATGCATTAATTAATTAACGAATGTTTGTTATCAATGAGACTCTAAGACTCCACCCATACATTTATCAGATAGCGCTGGCGTTGTCATTCAATGTAAAGTAATTAATTAAATGCTAGACAATAATCCACACAAAGTTTAGAGGCAAAGTAGGAACATTTATAACTAAAAGCACCTTTGTAAATTGACCTGGTAGTTATGAAAAAGTTATGTATGTAGTTACAAAAGTCATTTTAGTGTGAATGCCAGTGTAATGCGTTTCAAGCTGAAGTAAACTATACAATACAGAATAAGATAATAAACATGCTTTTGTAAGATTGAATATTTTTTTAAATATATTATTACTTATTTTTTATAAAAGTGACACAATACCTTGTACACATTTGGTCAATACAGTTTTCATTAAGTTAGCCTGCAATAATTTAATAATAATTCTTCAAGAGTAATTTAATAACGCTTAAAATATAATTGTACTATTCTTATACGATAACTTTAAATGAATTATGCCTAAACTTCAGTCATCTTTTATAATAATGGACAATATACAGTAATAAACAAAACTGTCCATAAAATCATGCTATGTACCTTTTCAACAAAGGCAGTTTTCGCAGCGATTTCTTTTCCCTTCATTGTTAACATTAAAATATATATTAGTTTTTGTTCAGGTTTTCAAACAGACGATGAACATTATTTAGTTATATATTTTCTTTCGAATAGTAAACATGAACAGAGGTATTTTTTTAATGTAATCAAAGCTTTGGTTGAAAACCTGTAGCTGAATTGTGCAACTAATAACATTACTTTAGAGAGGAGTGGAATTAGGTTTTATTTTCATGCAATAATAACGTCATATTACGTTTTAATTACGTATAACTGTTCACTATGACTTATTGATAATTTACGTTTCACCAGTAACGTAAGTGATATGACAACCACAATTTGCAATAACATGTTTAGTATTTGTTTACCTTATAAATCACTGAAAAGCATACATTTAAACCAATTATACATTTTTTTAAATTATTTTAACCTGTCATCATTTCTCACGTTTGGTGAAATTTAAATGTAGGTGACACCTAACCTTGTTTGAGTTTATACCTATAAAAGTGTTTGTCCTAATTATTAATTAAATTGAATACGCTATTTACAAATTGCAATTCTTTATTTAAACCAACACGATATTATGTTTGCATTTATTTTATCTAAGTTATAATTCAAGTATTAACGACCTTTATTGATAATTAGTAACTAAACTGATATTTAGCCAAGGTTATTGAAATATTTCACTACAATTTTAATTTGCTAGAAATTCAAATGTCATAAACACATTTAAAATAGGTAAAAATGTTTTTTCAATATTGATTAGAAAATATTAAAACAAACTGGACTACATAAATAAATAAACTACTAAAGTTTAGAGAGTGTAATCATGAGTAACCAAACTCTTCAAGTTATATCAATTTGCTTACTGTTTATTTTAATTTACAAACAGCAATTGACATACAATTTTTAAATTGTGAATTTTTTTCCAAAATATTATGAATAATCTGTTTATTAATTGTTAAAACATTTTTTGTTTTTAATTAAAGTTGAAAGATAATTTATGTCTTGTTCTAAAGGTTTATGTTTTATTATGCGTAAGTGTAGTGTATATACTGTCATTGTATGTTTTTAATTAAGTGTTTTTGGTAAAACGACGTTGAATGATAAGATCCGATCACGTATACTATACATAATATGTGATATTTTTTTTAAATTTAAGGTCAAACTTCAAACAATTGCTGGTGAGTACTACATCACTTAAGTGCAGGTAAAAGTACTTTGCCATAACAACATTTATTTTCTGAGAGTTTTATAAATATTTGTAGAAGTGTGGATTAGAAGAAAAACATTTTATTGCTTTTGAGTTGTAAGCTTATAATTAGGGTTACAAATCCGATGTGGTTTATCTTTAAGAGTAATACTAAAATCTAAAATTTTCTAAAATATTTTGACAAACACAATTTACCTTTAAAGTTTTACTTTTATGGAAATTGTATGCAGCACTTAAAAGCTTTTAAAATAATGAAACAGCATAACAAAGCGACCATAAAGTGCAACAGGGCGTATAAATTACAATAAAACATAGTAAACATGTCTTTCCTTACGTTATTGCGCTGCAGTAAGCTTTTGTGTGGGAGAAATGAATGCATTTTATACTTTAATATTTGTTCCATAAATCTTTCATTTTGAATAAAATATTTACTCGGTGTTGTTGAAAATAAGTAGAAAATTAATAGTCGTATGCAAATTGAGGTTTAAAATAAAAATATAAACGAAAGAAACTATCATAAGTAGTTTAAAATTTAAGTAAAATATCCTTTTGTAGAGTATACTTCTACACCCATTTTTGGAAGAAAGAATTACCACTTCTAAAAAAATAATATATGATGAATTATACTATTAGCTCATTAGTGTTACCCATGTTTTAAAAAAACTAAACATATATATTATCATATATACAATATAATGTATAGCTACGCTGAGAAAAGTAGGCCTAACTAACATGGTATTTATACATAATTATTGTGTTGTATGTTTTGTCGAACATTGGAATTGGTAATGGTTTTACATGAAATAAAATAAAAACTTTGCAAGAGCTGTCAAACTAAATGAAGCCCAAGTTTTTTACTAAATTTCGTATTTACAGTAACATCATTATCATCTGTGGCTATTGAAGTAATAGTTTGTATCCAAATTTTATGAACTGTGAATAAAAATACATGAAATAAAGATTTAAATATACTTTTTCACAGATAAGGAATTGTTTTTGTGTGTTATCGTGGTTTTACATAGTACAAATATTGTTACGTTAATATTTTTTTAAATAATATAATTTATTACACTTTTACCACTCCTAAGTTGCCAAGACAATTCTGGTTTTTTACTCCAGTACTTTATAGTTTACTAGCTGACCCGTACGGCGTTGCCCGTGGTGGTTGGTATTTTCAGTCTTTTTAACGTAATTGTATTCTTTTTAAGTGTTCAGTCAGTGAGTGGTATTTGGCTTTTATATATATGATCCCCACAAACCTCCCCTAAAATTTCGAATTTTTTCAAACCCTTTCTTAGTGAGCACCTATGGCCCTAGAGGAAGCTACATACCAAATTTCATTCCAATCCGTTCGGTAGTTTTTGAGAAATCGTGATGAGTGAGTCAGTGAGTCAGTGAGTCAATGAGTCAGTGAGTCAGTGGGTTTTGGCTTTTATATATATAGATGTAGGCATGATGTAAAGTGATTCTGAAAAATAAACGCCTCACATATCCTAAAAACTAAAATAGTAAAATTGCATCTTTAAGATCAGGGTTAACTTTATTTTTCTTTGTTTATACATAATTATTACATGCATTTCGATGTAGAGAATATTTACAACTAGTTCCATTTAACAAGTTCTTACTATATTACATGCAGTTAGACACCTTCCATTATCATATGGACTGAAAAAAAGTATAGAATAAAATTTGAACACATACTACTATATAATAATTCTTTTATATATAATCAAGCGAATTTCATATAATACTTATCATCATATTCAGTGTTGCACGAGCTAAACAAATAAAAATATAACTCATTATTTTTTAACATATATAACTATTAAGTTAAATAGTGAATCATATCATGGCTTAAGTCAAGTTCAATATTAATTTAATTCTAGAACTGTCTCAGGGTTATTAAAGTGTTGATTCAATGTTATTAAAATATTTAAATAAGATTAAAGAATCTTGTATGCTAAGTTTTTGTAGTTAGAAATCTTAGTATTTTACAAACATTAATTTCACAATAAATATTGCTTATCTATTTTAGGTTTGATAAGAGATAGTATAATTTAGTTGATAAAAAGTATTAAGTATAAAATTTTGATGGGTTATAATTTATTTGTAGCTCACGTGTTACTGAATATGACGACTTTGTCGTTGTAACTCGTTTGATAAATAAAAGTATTTTTATAAGAATTGTATTCTGTATTTTTATTTTTACTTTTAGAAATTGATAAGAGGAGTTAACAAAAATTTTTATTATTTAGTTATTATCAAGTTACATTCGGTTGAATTAATATTATATCCTCAATGAGATAATTTAATTGGATTATTAGATAATAATACTTTTTTTAATATTGTTTCATTATTTGTTTTTAGTTTAATTTTAATTTTCTAATATTAAATACGCAGAAAAGAAATAGCGAAATAAATTTGTTAATTTTCGTTTAGTATTACTTTACATTATATGTACATATTGATTTTATACAGCGCTATAACCTATTGGTTACTTTGCGTTTTGACATTTCATCTTGTGCAAAAAATATCTAGTTTCACATTATAAATGTTCATTCAAGTTTTGTTCGACAGTATTTTTTGTTATTGTTGCTAAACTATATGATGTAAATGGGCTTACATAGCTTAACGCATTTCTTTTAAAGGTACATTTTGCACTTTACCCAGTTTGTCAAATGTCTTGTGGTCAAGCAGAAGTAGCAATGCTTTTGATGTTAAGTTTAATCACTTCAACAGCACCAATATTTTACCATAAAATTATTGTGAGGCACATGTCCTACTAACTAAACAAGTACTGGGATATTTTATAGTAAAATTATTACAATACTCGATAAATAACACAATTTCACAAGAAAACCTTAGTTAATAAATCCATATCAATTAGCTGATTATAAAATTACTTGAATAATAATTAATGAAGAACACTATGTAATTATAAAACTATGTATTAAATAATATGATTCGAAAGAATAATTTAAACTTTCTAAAATTACAAACAGAAACTAAATAGCTTTTAAACAAGCTACTTTAGAAACCAGTTACTTTTAAATGAGCTTTATAATAATAATGCTATGAATACTACAACTACTTAATCCCAGAAGTATATCTGCCATCTGATTTTTTTAAAGATCAATTACTTCAAGGCAAATTATATAAATACCATAAGCGTTAAGTTTAAGCTCAAACACGCTAGTAATTAGATATATTGCACATCACAAAACAGTATAAATGAGTTACTTCAAATGGTTATTGTCTGAATTATACAGAACGGTATTAACAAACTAAAACAAACCAGCTGCAGGAAATGGGTGTACGTACACTAATAAAATGTTTCACAGAAGCATTGCACTAATTATAAAGGCGATGCATCAAGTAATTTGTTTTTTGTATGTAAAAATAACAAGTGTATCGTATGTTTTTTTAATATTTAATCTTATTTTACATTAACCATCCTCTGACTATTTCACACATCATATATCCCAGTAAAAGTTAGAAAAATAACGTTTAAAATAGCAGGTCTTATCTGATTGCTTTAAATATGCCTAACGTAAAGTGTTTTTCTATAAGTGGGGTCACTTGTATTTTGTGTGAATTTCAATTATAATTATTTCGGTTAAGAAAATTAAACACAGGACTCAACTTTTAAAATGACACATACCACATTGTCTATAAACCTTCGCTATAATACTGTACATAAACCTTCGCTGTAATATTGGTCATAGTTATAGAGGAAGTACCTTTTTATAAAAAATAAGTTAATTTAAAAGTTTAGTTTAAAAATATTAAACATTGATAACTTAAAACCCTGTTAAACTTGTATATTGTTAAATAAATAAATAATAAATAAAATAGTTACAGTACACTGTGGTGATAAATTAACTATTTGTCTTTTGTTTTATTCATATTACAAATCAGATTTAGGAAAAAAACCTAAAACTTGTATTTAATATTTACATACTGTACCAGGTTTAATTATAAATGTACATTATGTATGACCAATCAAATAATAGTTAAACCACATAAGTTAATAGAATTTTCCATTAAACATATAATTAACTCGCTAACGATCATATCACAACAAAACGGGTACAGACAATAGGTAATCTATACAAGTGTACTAAATTTACTGGAAGCAATATGAGTTTACCAACAATACTAATTACTGAACCAATTAAGATGGGTAACTATTTTTTTTTCTTTTTTTAACTAGGATACATAAAATAACATATTGTTCTTTGTTAATAGTCCAAATTAGCTTTATACAAGTTCGCCATGATTACATAAGATTATCAAACCATTGTGTCCACTCCGGCCTCTGGCACTTTAATAACACAATAGAAATAGTTAGTTGAACTAGTCTATATGGTTTTCTGATTGATTCCCGTTTCACTGAAATCATACCTTACAAAAATCTCCGACCTAAAATATTGGGTAAGCAAACCCATTCATTTCACTTAGTTTCATTGCAAATTCAATAAATGCAAGTTTAACACAAAATAATGTTAGCTTACAATTAATTTCGCTAGCAACAGAATACTAGTGAGTTGTAATTAATTGGTAGGGCAGTACGATCTATAAAACGTGAATAAGATACATTCATAAGTTTTCAATTTCATATTGATGATGTTCTTTCGATTTGATGTTCATGTTTTGCTCACATATGCCTTGTATTACACATATAGTTCAAAGGTGTACATTTTGCACAGGCGTGACCACGGCATAGTTAATGTGCTACCGAACGGAGGCTGACTTAAGCTATAAACTTTGCTGTCGCCTCACCAGTGCAAAATCTGTATGACATTTGACGAAGAGCTAGCCTCCGTTAAATGTTATTATGTGTTTTGTGTCGTGTTTAGTTTATTTAAGGGTTGAGTTCCTACACCTGACGAAGCCGGCTGAGAACTGCGAAACAGCGCTGTAATGTATCTACAAATTAAAGGAATTGCTTTGACTACTATAAAAGGTAATTATCTATATTGTATATATCAGCTATTCGGAAAGCGAATAGACTTTATAAAACCTACTCGGTCTCATAAAGAATGTAATAGCTTTTTATGGTTATAAATTAGTAACTCTTTAAAACTTTCGCACAGCAAAACAAGCCGACTACACTAGAACAAAATTATTTGAAATGTGATATTACAAATTAAAATTTTGATTTGAAATAACACCATAAAGGTTCGCATTAATAATTGTGTTAAATATTTCTTCATCATCAATCATAATTTAATTTAAATTTTATTTTAAACGTATTTAATGTCCAATATTTACGGTAAACCAAACATTAAATTTGCATTCCACATTTTCAAAGTGGAGGCTACATCCAAGTCAACACTACTTCGCCCAAATACCTTCAAAGTAATGTCTTCGTCATTCGGCCAATAAAACTTATTTTGCTGATTGCAATTATTTTCCATAAATAAATGCCCTTAATATTAATGCGTATTGTTGTAGGAAAAATATGTAGTTATATTTTAAAAGTATAAAAATAAAATTTTGTTGAAATAATGGTTTATATTCATTTCGAGTCAGAGGTTGTTAATGACCAAGCCATTGTGAGTATCAGATGTAACTTGTTTAAACAGAATAGATATACAATTTTCGCTTTTGCAAAAGAAATTTTATGTTGTTTCAAAATGCACATGATACTTATTCGAACCTATTCAGCTCCCGTCAATTAATTCTGATGGTAATATTTTAACTAACTGATGGAACTATTAATTTACAAACTTTAAAATTTAGAACAAATTATAGCTAGTTCTACCCGTAAATTATTGGGAATTCTATTTTGGTATTAGAAAAGTCATCCATAATATTCCTTCTGCTAGGTGAACAGTAATACTTTCTTTAACATTTTTTAATATCTATTTTAGTCAATATTTAACGAAATGGTGTCTAACTATGGTGCTATTTCCTAAACTTACGTACCCAGTCAGCAGTGTCGGTATGAATTAAACATATGAATTAAGAACCCATCAGTAATATACACCCCCATTGAACTTTACTGTAGCATATAAATTTAGTACAGGGATGTCTTGAGTTGCGATTTTATAAAGTTGCTGTGTAAAATTCGTATACATCTTAAAAAATTCCTGCCTCTCAAATAGTTTTAGGGATGCATAAATTTTGTACAATTTTTTCCCCATAACAATATAGGCAGTTTGCAGTAAATACTCCCTAGAATAAAGTTTTGTAAAAGATTAGAAACATTTATATGTCACGCCGGGAACGAAATATTCTCGTATTGAAATGGTTTTTAAACCTTGAATAGTTTCTGACCTACATAACTATTTAATTTAACAATAAATTCCATTTAGAAAATTGTAATTGTGCGATACATTGTAACGGTATGATTCCGATTCTGCGAGGTGTTAGGGCTCGGCTCACTAAATTCAAAACGGGGAAGTTGGGTACCAATTTCAATGTTAAATAACCTAAACATACCTTCAGTTTTAAACATATTGTGTTATTTTTGTCAAAAAATGAAAGCAGTATTTTATTTTTTTTTTAAGTAAAATAGATTGTGGGTGTTGCTTGCTAAGGTTTTTTTTGCAATATGTCTTTTTGCAACTGAGTAAAAAATTAATAAAGTGTAATATTGTTTTACTATTTATATCATACGGTTATGAAAACAATAAAACAGTTTTTTTAAATGTTTTTAGCAATCAACATACGCATATGACAGTACTTCAAAATTAAACCAAATTTTTAAATTTACTTCGCGAATTAACGGGAAAAATGACTTATTTTGTAGAATTGCTCTTAAGGGAATCATATTCAATATGGCGGACAGGGAGTCACCATTTAAGGAAGGAATATTCCCATATTTCAATATAGCTGCAAATAATTTGTTGTTAAAGATAAGGAAACTTAAAATTAACATAAGTTTCCTATAAGAAAATAGGTTTTAATTTTTAATGGTTATCACCTCTAGTGCATAATCTATTGCAATTGCATTGGGATTGCAAACATAACTTAGGGAAAGAGATCGATTTTGAATCGTTGATGTACCTGTCATTGTTTCCGAGATAATGAAATATTAAACTAAACAGTGTAACCTCACAAGAAATATTTGGTGCGGTAGGAACTACCATGGGTAATTTAGTTTATTATATAGAGCCTATTTTGTAGTTGTGACAAAAACGGAATATTCTGACATGTGAATCTTTGCGGTGACTCAAATAGTTACAACAATTTTAAGTAAAAGTTTAGTTTTAATAGTGTACAAAGAGGTGGTGTGATCATTTGTTTCTCAATTACACATCAAATTCTAAATATCTAGTTTCGTAAATAAGTGGAAAACCAGATTTGAAAATTATGGTAGTTTTACAACATTTTCCTTATTGTACTTTTAACCCAGTCTCTAAACACTCCGCTGCAATGCGATCCCAACTACAATTTATTCGTCGTTGTGCCTTAGCTGAACTTCTTAACATGACCTAGTTTTTATATTGCAGAAGTAGAAAGGAAAAATAAATGAATTTATAGGAACCAAATTAATAATAACAAATAACAAATGCAATGAATAACAAATGAATAACAAATTCAGTAATTAATAATTTGTTTAAAACCAAGATGTATTGCGTTAACTATACTATTGTGTATATAATGTAAATAATTGTAACATTAATCATAGAATTATTAAGATTTAAAAATGTATTTATTCTCAACCATGAGCTATTGTGTTACTGTGTGGTGTGAATGTGATGGTGAGTTGCATACACTGTGATGAATTAGTATCTGACTATAATTGTTTGGTGTACTATGAATGATTGTAATATGAAAAATCGCTTGGAATATACTATTGGCATAAATAATAATCATCTCCTCTACTATAGTATAATGTTAAATCCATTGAATTACGTTGTATTCTATTTAACTTCTAACTAATATTATGACGTAATTATTTTGTAATCACTGGGTTTTTAAAAAAATAAATCTTTTGACTTGAAGAAATTCTAATTATTATTTATAAAATTTAGTTTAAATAAAACAAAAAAGATTTTAATTAGTTTTCATTTAGACAATGATTAATCTATGTTTATTTATTAACTCCGATCTGAACAGGTTTAATTTAGATTTAGGCAGAGAGTAGGCCCCATTTTCATAAATATAACAATCAATTCTTTTGAGTATTTTTTCTAAATCATAATTAATGTATATACAAAAAAAAATTGCAATGTTTCCGTATTTTAAAATAGATACTAATTGAATGTAGAATAAAATACGTAAAACAATTGAAAATCTGAAATTCTTGGCTCCGCCATTTTGAATTAGGTATCGGAGATTGGTTTACTTTACACCAATTTTCTCGATTCAACGAGGGTTTTAAAATGAGGTAACAGCAAAATATTGGTTACTATTTTAAATTTTAGACTTGCAGCCCCCCCCCCCCTCTTAACCGAATTCATTCATATTCCTAAAACGTGCAGAATTTTCTATAAATAACTTCCTGAAAGAGTTAATACTTGTAACAGGTTTAAAATTTCAAAGGGTTTGCTTAACCTTTGCATCACTCTGTATATACAAATAATAAACAATATTACAAATTGAGTTTGGTCACGGAGGTATTTGCGTGAATTAATTTTGTATTAATACAGCATTTTTAGTATATTGAGGTTCCGCTATTTAAAAAAATCTAAAGCTGTTATTTATTTTCAAATTATTCAAATTTAAGCTTAATTCGTTTTATTTTCAATCTGTTTAAACTTTTTTCTTTCAATATAGTATAAAGTATAGTGATCGCAGAAAAATCGATGTTAAAATTTTTGTGGAAATATCCGTTTTGGGACTACCCGAGTCAAAAAAAAAAATGGTTTTTACAAAATATCTGTCTTTATGCATATACAAAGCTATAGAGATAACTATTCTATTGATTTAGAATAAATTTGCACCAAACAAGTTAATTAGGCCTGTATAGATGTCCGACAAAAGGCTTTGAAAAATAAAAAAAAAACCTTTTTGGCCAAAAACCTTCAAAAAATCAGTTATTATTTTTTTATAAAAAAACAGTTTTAACGATTTTGATCAAATTTTTCTTACTTGTAGCTTTAACGTACTCTACCATATCCAGAAACCGCATCTTTCTAAAATTCTCATTTAGTTAATAATAATAATAATGGGTTTTTTGGCCAAAAAGAGTGTTGTTTTTTCAACATTTTCTAAACAATTTTTCGTGCATATCTATACAGGCCTAATTGACATGTTCGGTGAAAATTTGTTTGAAATTGAAGAAGACACAAATAACGTTTTTCTTCCTAGAATTACGACCACATTTTTTAGATGTAGGCTAAAGTATGCTGTACGTCTAAATCGCTTATAGAAATCGTCCGAAATTTGGATAGGAACGACCACTCAAATCGGATGTGGAAATGTTACACAGCCTTTAAAGTTGCATAAAATATTGATTTAATTAATGCATTTTTCATTGTAGGGTTTGGGAAGTTATTCTGATAGAACGCCATTGTAAAACTTTGAAAACTACTAAAATTATGTTTTATTATTAGGGAAACTTAAATGTAATTATTGTTTCATAATGCAATTAATTATTTAAAACGGGAATTATATTATACAAAATATATAAAACATTATAACATAGATTTATTTACATTAAAATTACAATATTATAACACAAATAAAATGTGTAAAAGATTATAGTTCTTTAATTGCTTAGAAAAAGATTTTAGTCATGAAACAAAGAATAATTTACTTATTATATAGCTAAAACGACTATAGAAGTTATCTCGATAAATTTGTATAGTATCGAAAAAAAATAATAGAATAGAATAAAAGCACTACAATTTGTACTAAATTCATAATATCTTATTTAATCTAAAACAGTTTTCCATATTTAGCTGTTTTAAAATTTTTTAATATAAAATTATATTAATATCTTGTATAGTTTCTAAGAGAAACGTAGGTACATAAACTTTAACATAGAAATTTAACATAGGACCTCAAGACTTCTTTTGAGGACTACGAACGTACGGGTACGTTTTGTATTTGTCTGTTCAAAGTATCAATACTAGCAACGCTATCTGTTATGTTTTAAAGAAGATGTATTAACGCTAAATTAAACGCTTAAAATCAATTATTATAATAGTAACACTATCTGTTATTTTTTTAAATAAGCTGAATGTTTAAACAAAACCCAAATGCAACAGACGATTGTTTAAAAAAATTCAAGACTTCCATGGTTCCATGTTCCATGCATGCAGTTTAGTTCGGTGTGCGTCTCTATAGTTAACTTTGTGATTTTATGTTTTGATTCTGTTTACACATCTAATGGATAATTATCGTCTTGTAATTAATTAATGATAATGCAATCGAACTGTTCTTTACAAATGCCGAATCTGGAATGTCATCTTCTTTTTCAGGGGTATTTTTGTATGTGTATAAAAATTTTTTGTTTATAAAAAATTTAATTAGTCTATATAAATTTATAAAAAAACATCTGAAAACAAAATAAATCAAAGTTAATAATAACATATTATAGAATAGAAGTAAATGAGAAAATTAGAAAAAATCTTTAGTAATTGTATAAATATGCTTCATGGTGAAAATTATTAAACTCAAAGCTATTAATAATACAATATATTAATAATTGATTAATATAGAACAGGAATTGTTCTATTTGAAATATATAATTCAATTTCCACTATACAAAAATATTAAATAAACAAACCAAAATAAGTAAACATTAATAATTGTTTCTAAAAGTTAAAGTTAAATGTCTATCGGATTAATAAGTTTAAATCTTACTTTTCTTCAAAATGGTTTGTTTTTGTTGATAATTAACAAATTACTGACGCTTTAAATAATATTATGTGATTTTTTTTGTTGGCCACAGACCAGCTACATTAAGGTAATATTCAATTTACTATTTTAGTTCTTTAGATAATTTTAGCTCGAATTTAATGTATTCGGCTACCATCATTATTGTTGCAGGAATAGCAAACTTACACGTCAGGAAAATAATTTAGAAAAAGTGAACAAAACCTGTAAACTACTGCAAAATTTTACACTGTCAAGAATAGGCATATTAAAAGAGATATAATAAGAAGGTAAGAAAATCATTTTTCCAGAGGGTTTTAGTAGAAAGATTTTCTTCTGTAAAAACAGGAGTGTATCATCTTTATTGGACAATTTATTCTCCCTGAGCAATACACATTAATGTCTGGTCAGAGCGATGTAAATTTAACGAGAGAGTGGAAACCCTTACGAGAGATGTGTTCAAACGTTCAAAATAAGATTGGATTGGGCGTAGTATTAAATTTCCTACTTGCAGATAAGCGAAGTAGTGACGTTAATAAATACATAAAATCAAAGTAACCGGTTATGAGAACTTAAGCAATTTTATTCTGTATTCATATTTAAAAATAATTGTGTACAGTGCTTTTATTTAGCGAGCAGAGCAAAGAGATGTTTTCTGAGCAGACTATTTTAAATGTTATTTCATAATTCAAATTAATTATTTTAATGATACTCTTTATTTAATTAATCTAACGTAAGAGTGACCTAAAAATAAAAATAGGTCAAAACGCATACATTAAGCAATGTTATGCCTATGGTTAAATATGAATACCTAAATTTTAATAAAGTTACACTTTTAAGAAAATTATGAACACTTTCACTGTTTATCGTCAAACAGAATCACACAGATTACGCAACGCTAAGGAATATTTATGGCACTCAGTCCAGAACTTGGTTGGATTGTCTGAAAAACTTACATTGTGTAGCAGAAAATCAAGATGTCAAAAATGTTTTGTAAGTTTTGATTAAATTGTCGTTTTTGTATGAAGAAACTTTGCATGTTCAGAAATTTCAGACAGACGTTTATTATATTTAGTGGCATATGCATTATTCATGTATAAAACTTATTCATAAAAAACTAACATGTTTCCTTATTAGCGAATTTCGTTAAAAAAATTTGCTATTGCAGTGACCCTTGTGGTAAGACCTGAGGTCGGGAGTTGTCAATGAGCACCGATCACGGTCCCCAGAACACGTTTTGGAGTCTCATTAAAAATGATATAGGCCTATATATATGTATATCTTCTTTATTAGCATTTTTATCGTATGAGTATATTTATTTATAAATATGTTACTTACGCCGTCTCATACACACTGGTTCTTTTATCCAACCGGTTTCGCTGCTTTAATTAGTCAGCAGCATCAGGGCAAATCCGCTACTGCTTCGTTATTAACATAAAAACACTACAAACACACACATATATACAAACACACATTACATACCCACATAACGTACACTTTATGTCCTGTCAGGTGGCCGGCTGATGATGCTGACTAATAAAAGCAGCGAAACCGGTTGGATAAAAGAACCAGTGTGTATGATACGGCGTAAGTAACATATTTATAAATATGTATATATGTGTTCTCACTCTAGCGGCCGAATTTTAAGTCCGATTTAGTCCAAATTAGGTACATACGATGGTTGTCTACGATGTTTGACTGGAAGTAACTATTTTTTTAATGTTTCATACGAGAATAAAATGTTTTAGATTTTTATCTAAAAAATTAAATGTAGTATATTATTATTATTCTGCACATTTAGTTTTTATACGATCTTATATCTCGCTTGGTTCCCCCCAAAATCGATCAAAACGAAAAATACCGTAAAAGTACCCGGTTCAAATCCACGTGGTGAATTTTACCGTAAGGGCATCTTCTAATCCGATGCAGACGGTAAAGATTTTCCGCTGCGAGCAAAGCGAAGCACATAACCCGAGGCCGCAAGGTCGAGGTGCAATTCCTGTGTGAGTGGAATGAAGGAGCTCGTGAGTCGAAGCTGGAGGGTAGGTGCAAACAAATTTTACTAATATATTTCGTACACACAGGCATCTCTTCAGGGCCGTCGTGAGTAGAACAACTTCTCAAGTAGTTGGTTTAAATGCTAAAACATATAAACTTAATTTTGTAAATTGCTCAACTCACGTCGGCGGATCAGCTGCGTGGTCGAATTGTTTTTGTTTGTGTTTGCTTTTAGTTAGTTAATTTGGTTGCTATGGTAATGAATGTAAACAAACATGTGTTTCTAGCTTTTGATCCGAAAAGCTGTTTTATCTGTTTTAGGGCTGGCAGTGAACCCTCAAATGTTCACTGTTTTTACGATTTAAAAAATAATTTTTTAAAAAACCTTTCTTATTATAAGCCTATGACAACATAGGCATTTTAAATTTGACCCTTTAAATTTTTGTGTTTGTATCTTAAGTAGTTTGTACCCTGTCAGTCAGTCATTCGTTTATGTACTGCTTCGTATTGCTCCTCTCGCATAGTACAAACTCGGCCTCGGATTAGATGCCCTTACGGTAAAATTCACCACGTGGTTTTGAACAAGGGTACTTTTATGATACTTTAATCGATTTTGAGGAACCAAGCGAGCTTTACGTTCGAGTAAAGACAAACAAAATGTGCAGAATAATATCCCACATTAATTTTGTTTCATAAAAACCAATAAATAGATTTATTCTAGCACTAAAAAAAACATTACTAAAGGTCAAAAAACGTGCTTCCGGTTGTTGGATTTTTTTTTTTGACAACGAACTCGTCCGAGTGATTTAGGCAACCCACTTGTGTACCAAATTTGAAACATAATAGTACCTACTTAAAATTCGACCGTTAGAGTGCGATCACGTATATACATATATATTATGCATCATTTGACACACACATATTCTGGGGACCATGATCGGTGCTCATTTACTACTCCCGACCTTAGATCTCACCACAAGGGTCACTTCAATAGCTCATCTTTCCTACAGAAATTGTATAATAACTTTTTTTTACGCTCGATTTTCAAATTATAACTGAACAACTATCAGAAAAAAAGTATCAAAATTTTGTGGTTTTATGGCTTCCAAATGTTGTGCTCACCTCCTGGGATGACGCAAGTCAGATTACATGTATTTGGGACCATATAATTGTAACTAATCCATTTCCGGATCTCCCGGAATGAAGTCCTGAAAAATGTCTATTTACTAGCCTATGTCTGGGCGACCGAGCATCGCTCAGTATTTTTTTAAAATTGTATTTTTTTTAGGAAAATGTATGTAAATACGAATTGCATACTAAATATAAATATGAATATTTTTCGATCTTACGTACTTATGAACTGTTTATTTAAATAAAAAAACAACATGAGTGTAATTAGTTCTATTATTTTATTAGATTTTTGCAGATAAAACCTAGCGCATTCGAGTCCTGATGTCCAAAAACCTCTATAAGTACATGTAGGTTATGTAAACTATCCAACGAATAGGCCATATTTGACATTGTTTATGTATTTTAGAAATAACAAATAATTATTATTATAATCATTAGATAATTTATATTACCTTTATTTAAATGCAAATAATGCAGAACTGGTGAAATGTTTTCAGAACGGTTAATAACAGCTCAAACTTAATGCTTGAAATACTTTTGGTGTTTGAATAAAGAAATAAGTTGATAATTATACCCCCTGATTCATTGTTAATGATTTATGTTTGTTAAATAGTATATAAACATCTGGAGCTTAAATTAACAGATTAACATATGTTTGTAAAACATCTTTATTGTAGCCTATCTATAATTCGCCTATAATAAATATATATATATACTTAGTGACTTCAGAGGTGGTATATAAAAGAATTTCAGAGTTTAAATTGTATGCTCATTTTTCCAAGTTTATGCGCATTTTTGCAGACATAACACCTAGCGCATTCGATTCCTGACGTCGAAAATCCTCTATACGCAAATTTTCATCAAAATCATTAGAGCCGTTATAGAGATCCCCGAAATAAATGTATAAACAAATATACAAGAATTGCTCTTTTAATAAGATAAGATACTTTGTTTTGGCCGTGTGCCAATATTGTTATTAGATTCATTCATTTTATCAAAGAATGCCATATATTTGTCCAAGAGTCGGTTGTTTACAGTCCGACCATCATATAATTACTTCCGCCCATTCTCTCTCTCCCTCTCTCTTGCACTTACTCAAAAGATGGAAAGAATTTATTTGGCTTGGTTTAAAGTAGATGTACTCATATCATTTCTCTTCTTATAGCACCGGACCCCCCCCAGTTGGTTTGCTTTAATACTGTTCTACTAACATAGTCTTCAATCAACGTTATGAATAACAGCGGTTCTGTTCTACGTTATTACTTAATTTCCATAGGAAAGATGTAATAAGCTATTGCATTGACCCTTGTGTGGTAGGAAAGTGATCACCAGAATAAGTTTTGGTTTGTAATTTAAAATTTAAATATGTGTTCACACACTAACGGATACATTTTGAGTTCGATTTAGCAACGTGTCCGACACACGTTGGTTGTCTAAGTCGCTTGGACGAGTTTGTTAGCCAAACAAATCCAACATTCTGAAGCACGTTTTTTGACAGGAAGTAATTATTTTTTGAGAGTAATAATAATACCAAAATTAAACTCTTTTGTCGTTTTATTTAAAAAATATAAATGTAGGATATTATTCTGCACATTTTGTTTTTTACAGGACCTTATAGATTGATTGATTCCCCCAAAACCGAACAGTAATTTCTGAACACAAAGTACAGATTGAAAAGTTTATACAATTGTAATTATTAGCATTGACTCTTACTGGGAGTGGTCAATGATCACCGAATCATGGTTCGCAGAATAAGTTTTTGGGAGTAATTAAAAATGTTATACATGCAGTATAATATGTATACATATGTTTTCACACTATCGGCCGTATTTTACGCCCGTTTCGGTCAAAATTTGGTACACCCGTTGGTTTTTTTAAATCGCTCGGACGAGTTTGTTAGCTAAAAAAATCCAACAACCTGAAGCAGGTTTTTTTGACAGGAAATAAAATTGTTTTGAGATTTTTTTGTAATAGAATGTCACTTTTTGGGGGTTTTATCTAAAAAAATAAATGTAGCCTACGAGATAGTTTCGAATTTTTTTTACACGACCTGATAGACCGCCTGGTCCCACCAAGACCTTATAGACTGCCTGGTAAAACCAAAATCCATCAAAACGTAAAATATTCGGTTCATATCCAAGTGGGAGCTTCCGATGCGTGGTTGACGTCTGCTGCGAGCGAAGCAAGTTAGTTCATAATCCAAAGCCGCAAGGTCAAGATGCCTGTTTGTGGAGCGCGGGCTGGAGGCTGAGGTTCAAAAAAAAAAAAAAATCTTCTCATATGTATTTCGTACACGCCGACAGCTTTTAAGCCAACGAACACAGAAAAATAATAGAAGGGACAAATGCAGTAACAAGCACTTGCCGTAGTTGTTCCACCTCCGCCATCTTGCGATAGGCAAACCTGCTTATTGACGGTAAAAACACGGTTACATTTTTAGTGAACACTTTTCAATCACACTTCGTTTTACAATACTTAGCGTAAAGATAAAAAATTGAAACTTAACACAGTTTAACTATATTAGTTGTGGATGCTAATGGTGTAATTTAAAGTATTAATTTTAACTTCAATTCAGTCGTAATACCTAAATTAAGTTGACAGTTTACAGTGATTTTTAAATCGTGACATGAAAAAGTTAGATAGTGGGGAAATTGCGTATATTTAGGGCAGGCGAATTACCAAAGCGAATAAAAGTTGTCTTAATAGTCAAATCGTATGAAAATATATTTTTTTTTTAATTTGGCTTTTGTCGTTTGGTTAATACGGCAGGTTGATTGAGATAGATTTATGCGGCTCGGTGACTACAGCTAAATGCGCTAGGCTGAAGCTTGGAGCTTAATCTCGGTTCTTGTTGGTCAGCTTAGCATTAAAGTTTAGAGTTTACAATAACGGTTTTGAAAGACATACTTTAAGTATATTATTGTATATGCAGCTAAATATAACATATTAGAATAGTTACCGACATGTATTTATTTTTTAAATAATTGTTTATTACTATATTGCAGAACTTTTTTTAGATCATTGAAAAATATATTAGCTTTATACACAAACTTCCAGCCTTAATATTCCGCCGTTTAAAATCTCCCTTAATATCTCCCAATGTTAGTTTCTTTTAGTTTGGAAATGTAAATAAACAATAAAGTCAGAGTAAGGTTGTAACTGTACTTATTTAACCCTAGAGCGGTGACGTGATTTTTATTACATTAGTAGTGCTCTTGGTCTGAGAGGCCGTAACCCACATATATATCCATATATTTTTTATATTGTGTTAGGAAAAAAATAATATAAACAGTTGTATTACGTACTAATAAGTTTCATAAACATAATAACAAGTTACTTCATTATTATTTCACCTAAGCCTAATAAAAAAAATCAAATAGCGATACATTGAAAATCTAAATACTTATTTATTGTGAAGGCGATGATAACCACCTAGATTTTTCGCCATAAAAAATTATTATTGTATTAAAAAAATGGCACATAAAATATAAAACTTGCTTAAGTTTATTATGTCTTAACACTAGAGATTTTATTCTACATAAAAATTACTTACTATCAGAAAGAAAAAAACCAACATGTATAAAGTCATAGTTTGACATTTAATTCAAAGAGAAATTGCAATAAATGTATAATAGATGATATTATAAATAATAAACTGAAATTAAATATGTACTTGGAAGATAAATATAGTTTTTTGAAACATAACTTAGCCTATCTAAGCTGACAGTCTCATTGACCTAAAAATGATATGGTTTTGCAAAGATGATTTCTTATTGGTCCAGGCGCGCCCTACTACAGTGACTCATCGCAGCGGACGCCATCTTGTGGTAGCAAGTGCTATACGGGTGGCGACAGCTTTCGGTTCAAGTGTCCCTTCTATTATTTTTCTGTGTTCGCTGTTTTAAGCGCCTTCGTGAGTAGATCAATGTCCCAAATAGTCGTTTGAAACATTAAAACATATAAACTTAATTTGGACATTCGCTAGCTCACGTCAGCGGTTCAGCTGCGTGGTCGAATTATTTGCTTTCCTATTGCCATCAACACTTATTACCATGATAATATGATATTTTTATGTGAAATTATCATATAAATTTCCTCCCTATTATACAGTATTTATTATTTCTTTATGTTAAAGATTAAAGTGAAATGTTTACCGTTTGAAAGTAATAATAATAATGTTTTTTTTTTAACTGAATAAACATATTTAAAGACTTAAATGTTTTAAAATTACTACATTTTTGAGTGATTGTTTTACATATTTAATTTATAATAGCATATCAAGTATTTACAATTTAATAAATAAGGCGGTATGTGAGATATTATTTGTTCAATATTAAATGAGAAGGGCGGTAATGTTATATTGGAATCTTTTAAAAGTATAGACTCACTATGGCTTATCAAAGTCAAAAAGCTCTATTTGCTGAGGAACTTAACATCATTAAAATGTACTCTTTTTACTATAATTTCAAAGCAATGAAATATCATTACTAAAGGACAGAGAAATATTTAATATAGAACTTTTAATTTGTGTTTCGCTTATCCAAGGTGTGACGAATACACAGCGAACATTGAGTAAATTGAAACTAAATTACGACGACTTACAACCTAAGTGACAGAATGTCAAAACAGAACTCTGAACTGAAGATCTCACAAAAACAAACATAATTTCACATAAGAAAAGCTGATTAGTTTTACAAGCTTAAGAAAAAGCTAGGATTGATGCTCAAAAAGATAATGCCATAGAAGCAATAAATAGCTATGGCCTAACAGAAAAACCCGCAAATCACAAATTTTAGCACAAAGGATTTTTACTATCGTAGACAGTGTTACACTAACTTTCAAACTATAAAGCTATTGTGAAGGAGAGAGATGTGGCCTGTTCTATGCTGCTCGATTTCATGTTTAATCGTATTGACTTTCAAGTAAAAGAACCCAAAATATTTTGTGATTCTTGTAGTGGACAAAATAAAAACTACGCAGTGTATCAATGCTCAGCTACATAGTGCACTAAAATAGACTGGACACAATACTAATAACTGAATTTTAAATTAGAGGAAACTCATATTTAGAGTGCGATCAATATTTGTCCAGTTAACAAGAAATCAGTAGTTTAGCTTCCGATTGAGGAAAACGAAATCATTAAAAAATGCAGGTTAAAACCGACAACATTTAAAGTAATTCCATGTGAAACCCAGGACGTATTTAGGTCGTGACCCTCTTTACTTTTCAGTTAAAATGTAAAACCAGGACGTATTTAAGACGTGGCCCTCTTCCTTTCCAGTTAAAATGTAAGACCAGAACGTATTTAGGACGTGGCCCTCTATCCTTTCCAGTTTAAATGTAAAACCAGGACGTATTTAGGACGTGTCCCTCTATCCTTTTCTGGTTTAAATGTAAAACCAGGACTTATTTAAGTCGTGGCTCTCTTTCTTTTCCAGTTACTAAGTAAAACCAGGACGTATTTAGGTCGTGATCCTCTTTCCTTTTGAGATACTATGTAAAACCAGGACGTATTTACGTCGTAATCCTCTTTCTTTCCAGTTACTAAGTAAAACCAGGACGTATTTAGGTCGTGATCCTCTTTTCTTTTGAGTTACTATGTAAAACCAGGACGTATTTAGGTCGTGATCCTGTTTTCTTTTGAGTTACTATGTAAAATCGAGTGCAGCAACTGTACAATCACCGTCATATGATCTTACACCGCCAAACGTTTAGTTGCAAGAATGAAGAATGATTCGTTATCGAACCCAAGATGAACGACTAACTCTACCAGATGACTGCTTTCACCTTACTGAAGTGGCATATACTGGGAATATACCAATTGCAATAGCAAAGTTTGATGACATTCAGCACTTAAAAAAAAAAACATTCTGTAAAAGATGAAAAATATTTGACTTAATTGTGCGTAAATATTTTTGTATTCCTATTAGTAAGTATTATTTATAGATGATTACATTTACAGTAGCCAAGTATACAACCAAAGTTCTTGAAAGAGCGTCAAACTAAACTAGTAAATTAAGTACACTTCACTAAAATTTAGTTTTTGCTTAAATTATTGTATCATAAATGGTATTTTTTTCACTTTAAAAATATGTTCAGCACCTAGTGTTTGTTTTATTAATGATATAAGGTTATATTGTTGCTCGGCACACATGTATAGGTTAAAGTTAAAACAACAACGATACATTTTATTCAACTTTTATGTGTTGAACATCGTATACTTTTCCTACATATCTGAAAATAAAAAGTATCCGGCAAAGTGGAACATAACTATTTTTAACACATGCGTTGTACAAATTTAGTAAATTTAAACTTTACTTTAAAAACCCGACAAACTTTATAACACATTGTAACGTTCGAATTGAAATAGTTGCAATAAAATGACGTAAAATGCGTATGTGTACCTATTCGTAGGGCACGCACCAATATAGGTTTTGGACGACACATTTAAAAATTCTATAAATGATGGTGTATGCTTGTTCGGAAATAGAACGATATTCTTGAAAACTGTAAAAAATTTAATTAATGGGGACTCTGGTAAATTTATAATTTTACATTTTTATGGAATGTAAAGTTTTTACATACATTTTTATTGTTCAAGTACACAATAGTATATGGGTCCACTAAGTTATTAATAAACTGAAATATCAGAAAGAACTTTATTGGAAAGTTTATTAGAACTTTGATAAAATATTCCTTTGACATCCTTCAACAAAGGTAAAGTAAAAGTTAGATTTTAGTTACTGAAATAAAATATGAGTTTTACTAAACGTTGGAGTAGTATTGCAATATTTACTTCGTTCAAGTTAGTAAGCTGTGTTTGTGCCTGTCATCCAGATCTTGCTTGTTTGTTGTTCTGTGAAATTATTTTATTTTAATTAATATAATGTGCAAGTAAGTACTAATCTTTCTTGTACTCTGAATCTACCAGCATTTACAGTTTTAAAATATGTTTCTAACACAATTGATTTTTATCTCTTGCCTAAGGGGACCGGGATGACTCTATCTTCTAAATGATAAATTCCTCGTATTTAGGAACGTTTATCTCAGAAAATTATGAGTATAGAAGCTTAATTTTGTTGTTGTTCTAAAGATAAGATGTTTATTGTTAATAATTATGGGCTGAAGACTTTTTGAAATCATTTTCATTTTTCAAATGAGAATATTCTCCATCGGAGACAAACATTTTCGCAAAAAAAACTATTTTTAATGTTGTATAATTTTAAAATAAAGACTTATTTTGAAAAATCTTCTGCTTAAAATATGCAGATTAGCATAAGAAACAAAACAAAAAAAGTTTTACGTAAATATGTTTAATAGTTTTCAAGAAAAATTTTCCTGAATCAAAACAATGTTTCCAGGCAAATGCGAAAATGCGTAACACATAACCTAGCCTATTGCGAATATATGAGGGTTGGCCAGGGTCTCCTTCCTCTTATAAGCATCCTCCAATTTCAACTTGGGCAGGCTCTGTTGTTTTCTAAATTTTTTTACAACAATTGCACCTTCCTTTTGGATGAACTAACTTCAATTTGTTCAGTACTAGCATTGAAGAAAGTGTTGTTTCTTCAATGGTACTAGTGCTAGCCTAGAATTTGAATCTGAAAAAAATTATTATTTCTGAAGGATTGTCTTGTTTTCTACAACCAATAAACACATGTTTCCGTTTTTTTAAAGTTTTAGGAGCTGTAGGCAGATTAGTTATATATTTAAATAGTAAAACATATTTATAAATAAATCTAAACAACAAAAATTACCTCAAATCACTTCACACTTTACAAACACAACAGAAAACTATTTGTGAAGCAACATGTGCTTGTTTAATCAGGTGTTGTTTAAGCTACTCAGTAAATTTGTAGTGCCAACATATAAAAACGCGTTTAGCTGAGTACCAGACTAGACAATAGGAAGTATGCTACACCTGTATACCTGTATTTCACACGACAAAAACGCTTATTTTTTATGATCTAATGCTAAAAACATTAAGTATTTGGTGTCAAAATAATCAGAATGAAAAGCTAATTTAAAAATAGAAAATACCAAAAAATCTTCTTTTTTTTACATAATGGTCACCCTCTTTCTCTAATTTGCTTTCATATTTTCCCACTTCAGATTGCCTAGATTTTATTACACTTCTAATTAATTATAAACTTTAATAACTTAAAGGATTAAATTTATGATGTGTTTATGTTTTGTTTTACTTAATATATGTGTTTAATCCTTAACCCTCTATATATGTACCTGAGGTGTTATTTTATCAAGCATTTTTTTTAATAAAACTTTTTACATCAAAAATAATATTTAAAAAAGTAATTTTTCTTATCTTTTTTAGGCACCATCACTAGACAAGTCTTCCGGTGCCTGGGACTGCGGATAATCCGAATTACTAGGTGCCCCTTAACATATTTCATCTTAAGGCTTTGATGTCACATTCAGAACTACCTTTCGGCTATAACCATAGCCTGCTACAGAACTGCTTTCCATCGTCATTGTTTGCATTAATCAATTCCTTGCTGATCTATGAGTAAGTAAATAAATAATATTATATATAACTCTATTCAAGACATTCCAAATAATCATTATTGTTATATGGTTTATTACATAAGGACACATAATATTCGCGTAAAGACTATACAAATTCAAAAAACTTGAAATGACGGAAAGATGTTGACTACAACGTCAAAGAGTATGTGTTTAAAATCGTTTCTGGTTGCCACTGCCTTATAGTAATGAAAAGTTGCAGATGTTTATGTTTACCTAGGCAGTTACATAGTACTTGTAGAAATTGTTTGGTTTCGATTATCGATTAGTGTAATAATTGTCAACCACGTAAATATTATATACCAATCGATTGGTAATGCAATTGTCTTTACAGTTATATAAGTATTAGGAAAAAGTGAACAGTGATTAAAAGAAATTGAAGCCAGCGAAGTTGACAAATTTATAGTTTTTACCGTTCTTGTCCTGTTTTGAAACGACTTTATTGTGAGATTCTTGACCGATTCTATGCTGACTGTCAGTCTGTTCTGTTCAATAGTTTGTGTTACTTCAGTACGTTCGGTGAGTTTTTTCTTGAAGTGCTTACTACGTGAAGTGAATAAATAATGTAGTTTATTATATATGAATAGAGAGCAGTTGCACTATAATGAATTACCAAATGTGTTTTTTCGTGTGATCAGAACAGGCCTAGCTTACGTAGCCTATCCTGATATTATTATGACAATTGTTTTGAAACTGTTGTTTTTCTTTTAAATAGCTTCTTAATAAACAATTTGTGTATTATATTCGTACATATCTATATAATAAAAATAATTGCTGTTCCTTTGTAAGCGCATAACTTGAGAACGGCTGGACCAATTTTGCTATTTTTTGTTTTAAAATGTTCGTTGTAGTCTGGAGTAGGTTTTTATATAAAGAACATTTTGAAAAGTTTCCCGAAAAAGTTACAAATTTGGAAAAGAACTAAACAGCCTCTTTTGTATTCACTCAAGACCATAGTGCACAAAACAGCTGTTCGTATAAAAAGCTTAGCAACACGTCATGTTTGTTTACATTCATTACCATAGCAACTTTAATCAGCATTTATAATAAGTTTAGTATTATTTATAACTAAGGGCTTTTTGGGGTTAGATTGACCAACTTAAAGCAAACAAAAACCAAAATTAACTAAAAATGCTAACTATATTTTAATTTAATTCAAACATTGGTTGTCACATATTATAAAAAACAACTGATTTGGATTAAAAACTGAACGTAATTTTAGGTTAGGCCTACAATGAACCAACACACGTTTATTGGCAACCAATTAGACGAATTTAGTATCAGTTTTTTTACAATTCTTCACAACTATCAGTTTTATTAGATTAGATAAAAGCAAACAAAAGGTTTACAAACTATTAATCCAAATGTGTGTCGTATATTCTTAAGTGGTATAAAAACCATTTTACAATTCGATTACTTAATTCAATGTAATGAAATGGAATATCTACCCTATAAATTAAATCAAGCAATAGCGAAGTATTAGTGAGTCCACTAGTTTATAATAAATTAGGCTTCATATTATACATTTTTGGAAACACTTTCTGTGTCTGTGTGAACCGATTTACTGATGTAAAAACGAATGCTAGCTTTTAGAAAACAATATATTATACATTCTTTATGAATTAAAATGTAAATGTTCGTTTGTTCAAAATCTTAGACAATTTAACATAACGTTGCATTTGAAAACACGCGTGTTTTTCTAAATGCTATTTCAACAGCACAATCTGTTAAACATAAAAACTAGGCAAACTATACTAAACATGTTACAGCAATGAATGAGCAAAACCACGACTAAATAATAAATAAAAATGTTCATCGTTAGTTTAGTAATCAGCTGTTACTCTAATATTTAAATTAACTGTTGATTTCACCATTCAAAAAATTATTTGTATTTCTAACTTTCAGGTGAGTTTTGAAAACAGAGCCATCAGTTAGACGTAAACACAACTCAAATAATATACTAAATATTGTACGGATACGTGAGTGCCGTAATAAACAATAATAAAATATGTTTAGTTTTGGTACAGAAATCATCTGTTGGCTCTAATATTTCCTTTAACAGCTAATTTCAAAAATTAAAACAATTATGTGTGTTCATAACTTATGGCTTCGGATTTTGTAAAGAGCGCCGTCAGTTAGAAGTAAAAACAACAAACACTATCCTACTAAATATGGGAGTGCCTTAATAAAATAATAGTAATTTAATACGATTATTGTTGGTACAGTAATCACCTGTTTGCTCTAATATTTCCAATAACAGCTGATTTCCAAACTTGCTATTGTTTCTCTCCAAATCATATTTTTTTTAATAATTTTTTTAATTGTTCTTTGTAAATAAAAGGTGAGTGTAGAACTTATTTGTATATTTTGAATTTATAATAATGTTTTTATTTTTTATTTTTTCCAAAGGCCAAACTAGTGACAGTTCTATTTTACCAAAGTAGTTTTATTTTTATTTTTGTAAATCTAATTTAATACCTATTTAAAAAAAATTTGAACAATAAACTAACTATAATTATTTTCTTTACTTTTCTAAACAAGAAAATTTATAATAGTAATATACTTTACTCAATTATGATACATTATGCACTACTTTAAATTATAATGTTCACAAGTAACAATAAAGTGCCATTACAGTATAATAAAATACAACTTTTAGAATAAGATTTAAGCTCTATCATATTATAGCTTTTAATACATACAATAAGTTTTATATTTTTAAACACTATTGAACTTATCGAGGACAGTAATGTAGTGTACAACTACAACAAATGGCGCTAATAATCAAAATAAAAGATTACAATCCAATATAAATTAAACGAGTAAATATATAATATAGTTGACCGTTTGCAAAACAAAGGAAGCAAAGTAAAGTTAGTTAAAGATACACACAAAGCACTTTAGCTGACATCGATTAGGTTGTTATTTATTACCGCTACTAGTTGAGTCAAATTTTGTCTAGACTTTAATTTTTTTAATAAAGGGATTTTTTAGAGAGGGAAACAACTCCTTAAAAGCTAAAGTAATATTATTGAGAGTGATGGAAAACAATATAATGTAGTTAAGAAATGTTGAGGAAGTAAGTTGTATTATTATTATTTATGTATTCAATAATTCCATTGACACTCAATAATTCATTAACGCAAATTATTATTATTTGTAAGACATTTAAATCAATACGTTTTCAATGGAAAACTGTTTGTATGAAATATATCAATATATATTTGCTATAACACAAAGGAAAGAATATAATAATGGTAAGCCTATGTGTAGTTTATTTTAATTTTTTTTAAGGTACCTTATAATGTACCAGTACTTTGTCCAGCTTCTGTTATGTGATATTCTTAGAACAATCAAAATCTCATACTATTTTTACAGAATATTTTATATTTGTATCCAAATGTTCGAAAGTGTATTTCTTTTTTAAGAGTAACAAAGACATAAAAATTCAAAAACAAAATTTTGTTTAACCTTTCTTGTAAATAAAAGGTGAGTATATAATGTACTTGTACATTTTTAATTTATAGTAATGTTTTAAATTTTTATTTTTCCAAATGCCAAACTATTGATTGAGAGTCCTATTTACCGAAGTTGTTTTTTTCAGATTTGTAAATCAAATTTAATATATATTTTTTAAATTTAAAACAATAAACTAACTATAATTATTTTTGTATCTTGAAGGACATTATAAATGTATTTAAATATAATTATTTTCATTACTTTTCTGAACAAGAAAATTTATAATAGTAATATACTTTACTCAATTATGTTACATTATGCACAACTTTAAATTATAATTTTAACAAGTAACAATAAAGTGCCATTACAGTATAGTAAAATACAACTTTTAGAAGAATAGTTAAGCTCTAACATATTATAACTTTTAATACATACAATAAGTTTTATATTTTTCTTGTTGAGTCTTAGATAAAAGAAACCACTACAACTATTTAAAAAAAATATACATAAAAGTATAATTTGTAAAGTGATATTAAACTTAACGAAATATGAATTGTTTCAGATATCAGCTGTTAATACGAGCAGCTTCTATTGGATAAATGCCTGAAAGTAATTGCCCGAAGTGCACTGTCATTATTTGCAAAAGCTAAAAACAATAAATAACATCTCTCCTTACAACACGTGTTTCGGCTTTCTACTCGTGTACTGCAAGGAATTTATATTACTAAACCATCCCAAGAATTCTTTCAAGAATACATGTATAATATACTGGTTATTACGAAATAAGGTTTCAATTTTTAACTACGTGGATGGAGTTAATAACACATTATTCTATTTAGTGATCAATATGAGATTTAATAAAAAAATAGTCTGTTTTACATATAGTTGTTGAATAGCAGCCGCTTTGTTTAACATTAGTAAGTTCAACCTAATATGTAAAGAAAATAAATAAACTTTTCAAATTAATTCGTGTTATTTATGTTTTTACATAAAACACACTTCAATGCCATATTCATTTTTTTATAATTAATTACATTAAAATTGTAATTTTAGGTAAAACTGAATTCACGAAGTTATGTTACGTTTAAAAGTAATCACAAATACTGCTTTGATACAATTTACTTTACAGTAAATTTCCATTAAAATTAAATTTTCTTCAAACTATATAGACGTGTTTACTAAAATAAAATTAATTAATTAGTATTTATTGAAAATTTTATTTCGAAAAAATATGAGTTTTCTCTAAATTAACACTCTTCAAAAGTAAGCTTTTAACCATACAATTTACAATTGAAGCCAATAAACTAAAGTACAGAGAATTATTGAGTAACGAGCATCAGACATAAGTTCTTGTTGCAGTAAAACTAACAATACGCATATCTCTAAAAGGTTAAATTTCTTTACTGTAACGTCTATTTTTAGAGCTGCACAGCACATATTTCCATAGTTTTGTGTACGTTGGAAAGTACTTCATGTGTATATTTAACAACTATTATTAATGTGCTCATATCATCATTGAAAAGTCAATAGTCCAACGAAAGCTAGTTAAATAAAAGGTAAATTGGCCTGTTGGCTTCCTAAAAGTCAGTTATAATGACACAAAACTTAATAAAATTAGAACTGTATAAAGAAATAGTCACTACACACAACCTATATGGACAAATATTTTCAATAATAAACCATACAATTCTATAATGTACAGAACTAGTTTAACGGTATTACACAGTAATGAAACAAAATTTTGCTGATTTAAACACCATCTAATTAAATATGGTTTTAGTGAATTTATTTTAAATAAAACAATAAAAATATTTGATTACGGAATAGTCTTGGAATCATTAGATTTAATAAAAGAAGATCGAAAATACTGTCCATTGAGTGATCCTCTATTTATTTGTAATGCATATTACTTTTTAATCGGATATCACATGCATCCATTTTAAAGTTTTTCTCTTTAGAGATCGTAAAAAATGTGTAAAACATAACCCAAACACAAATGTATACATTATTGTAATTTACTGGCCTCTCTAGAGTGAGGCATCAGAATAATTGTATGCACACCGTAAATATGCTCTCCTTCACATTATCAATGGCGTTCGTGATTTTCGTTGGTTTGGTTGCTAGCACTGTAACGCCGGTTTTATTTGAGTGAGCCTAAAATGTTTGTATCATTCTAAATAAACAATTGTTTAACCGAAATGCCACAAATTAAATGAAATATGAATATTATAGTAAAACATTTTTTATAAAAAGTTAATCTGTGTCAACCTTACCAAATTTAATTTAGTACAATAGTTATAAATCAATACAGTTGTATATACCCTTAAAACATAACTTATATCTTAATACTATAGTATTCAGATTTATAACAATGTAAAATCAATATTGTTTTAATGTTTGTATTTTTAGAAAATAAAAGCCTATTGGTTTTAAAGCTATACCTTTACCAGAATAAAATAAATTTTTAAATTCCTTTAATACGAATGTTAGCTTAACTTGCAACTTTAGCTCAACTTGTTTTATATTATTACAATTTATTATAGGTAATACTCAATCATGTAATAATAATATATTTGATACTCTTAATTATTTCGCTCTAAATTGTACAAAACTCACATCGGTCAACCGCGGTATTATCAATAAGTTAAAATACAACAACTTTAAACAAAACTCTTCTATGAACAAACATAAATTCGATCAAAATAATCTGTAAAACTAAAAACCATTGTATGGTTTAGTAAATCATGGTATACAATACCGACATATGTAATTAGTTAACTGTAATTCGTACATCTTCTTAATACTCCGCTTTAAGGTAAGTAAGCGAGTAACTAATAATTACTACACACTCCATCCCATTATGTAGTCGTTTAGATTAACAATAGCAGAGTGTTTGCTAATGATGTCGCCTAAGGCACTAAACAAACCTACCAGTAAATGAAGTTTAACCAAGTTTATACAATAAACAGTTAAGTTGAAACCGCGCGGAGATAATACTAATCGCTGGTTAAACAGAATGTGTAAGTACACAATGGCTAGTTGCCCGTTGCCGAACAAACAGTCGGATCCCAAGTACAGTTACCTGTAATTACATAGCTTTAAAACACCCATAAGGCAAATCGAAATTAACTTAATAAATCATTTGGAAAAAGTTAATATTGGTAAGGAAATTGCTATTTTGAAAAGTAATTCTTGTAACGTTTTTTGTAATTTTATTGTTATCATAGCATAAAATAAACACCAACATATAAATATTGTTAATATCATATTTATGCAGGTAAAAATAATGCATAATATCCTGACAAAAGGTCAGTTCAATGACACTAAAGGGGTACTAAATCATTAACGTTTTTGAAATAAAAAGTTTAATATTTTACCCAGTTAAAGAAGAATAGTAGTTAATATACAAATGTATGAATAGTTTTGGTAGGAAATAATTTTCTAAGACGTATATTTTTTAAATAAAATTTTGTTCTTTTTACTAAAATCGATAAATTTGCTAATCAAAATATATTTAAATTTACCTGTTATCCGTCTTATGACTTCGTTATGCAGTTGTTTATAACGCGTTTCGAACATATGTTTCATAATCAGATTTGTTAATTGCATATGTAAGGTGAACACATGAATGTTTGTATAACAAAGACATATCCGCCTTGTTTTCCGCCTTCTGATATCGTGATGAGCGGAAGTTTGTTTTAAAAATGTATACATTTTGTATTATTATTTATTGTTATTCATTATTTTATGAATTTAACATAAACATAAATAAAAAATTGAAATACTATGGTTTTTGGTATTTTAAATTAATTACTGAAAATTTCCCAACATTACATTTCTATAGCTGGAAATACAGTTTTTATATAATGTAGTACTGTACTGATTTGTTCTTAACATATTCATACAATCAAAAAGGAAGTGAATTATTTTTTTCTCTTTGTTGTGTTCTTACCATCCAGCTGTTAGTGTACTATTTGTTTTGTTTACATTCTCAGTGCAAATAGGTGACGAATGTATATTTTCTAGTATTTTGTGAGTAGTCAGTGTAGTTTGTTACTTATAGTCCGTTTTGAGGTTTTTGCTGTTATAGTTATTTATTGTTACTGATTTTCAAGATGCCTAGAAGTAATAGAGGCTTTAAAAAAATAAGAAACAAAGATAATAGATTTTATAGAACTCCACTAACAACACCAGAAGGTACTAGGCCTAGCCTCCAACGTATCCCTCTTACACCTGATAGTGCAAAAAGGAAGAAACCTACCTCTGGTGTAAATAAGATTCAACAATTTGATGGGTCCAGTTCAAATATTATAATAGGTTGTGCTGTTAGAAATTAAACCAGTTTACAAAGCTCTTTAAAGCCCAAAATTGTTAAACAAATTTTTGCATGGGAAAAGTCAATGAATCTTTTAACAAAGTAGTCTGGAATCTCGAAACATGTTTTTGTCGAAAAGGAGACTTTGGAACTTGGAGTAAGAGATGCTGGGGTGACATTTAATGATGGAAATGTTGACAGACAACAAGTTTTTAATTAATTTGGCAATAAATACCTAGGCAGAAACACAATTGAAGAATTGAAAAGGTTTTTCACCATTCGACTCCTAAAATCAAAGATCTCAGTGCAATCAAGTACAAAATAAGCACGAGTGATGAGAAGAGGACTACACCTTAGTAAAGAGGAAGAATATAGTGACCACTATGTACCAGGTGGATTTTAAGGTAGAACTAGTCTCATGTCCATGAAATTGTTTAGTTTATAGAGTAAAAAAGAGTGTTTTGTTGAGTTTTTATCGATTTATCGAAAGTTGACTTTTTTAGCACAAATGTAAATGTTTTCTAGAAAAGTAATAGAGCTACTTGCTTGCAATTATTACACAAGGTTTTTAAGTGTATGACACTGTACAGCTCTACTTTTATGAAATTTCATGGACAAAATATTGAATTATATAAAAAAAGATATACAAATTTTTTTTTTGCAATAAAAATTATAACTATTTCAATTTTATGGATGGTTCCATAATAATAGAGCAATGAACCTATGTTAACAATAGGTAAAATTTCAAAAAATCATTTTGATGAAAAGTTCCAGAGAAAAAAATTACATAACTTTAACATATTTAACATGGGCTCTTATGGACCGTTCATCTCC
>JAGFPH010002780.1:156979-170333 GCA_018207615.1 Philaenus spumarius
GATGCTTAACAGCGAAACAGCTGTCACAATTATATTGTTGTTTTTGTGAAATTTTGTTTAAGATTATTTTTTACCTTAATATGGAATTTCACCAAGCACCGACTGTGGTCACACTTAATAGTAATGTAATGAAATGGAATAACTTTACTACCCTTTAAATTAAATCAAGCAATAGCAAAGCATTGCTGGGTCCACTAGTATATAATAAAATCTTTTCCTCCAATCAATACATCTTACACCCAGTCAAGTTTTTCTGAGTGCAATTATTTGTTTGTTATGACGATTCTTAAAGCCAATTTGATAGTCGTTCTAAAATTGTTTCCTACTCCTGATTTCGTTGTATGTGATTAAATAAGCTATGAACATGATATATTATGTTTCTTTAATGCAATAGTCTATTAACTGTAAAACTAATTAGGCCTACTTGTTTTCAAATTCATCGAATAACGGTATTACATTTAACCTATAGATTTTAAAACAATCTAATGTTTTGTTGTTGTTTATTTGCTTCCTTAATCTTTGTAAAACTATAACCAACACGTTTTAAACAAATTTAAAGACGTATTTAATTTTGTTCAGAATTAATTTAATTTGTATTTAGCACATATCTTTCTCAAACAGTATACTATTTTCCTATTGTAAAAAGTTTAAATTTAAAAGATTTGATTTGCTTAAGGCATTCCGAATCCAATGATAAAATATATTTAAGAAACTCAAGTGCCATTAAGCTTTTATAATTAGAAAAGTCTTGGTGGAGACTGCTTCGGGGTTGGTAATGAAAGTACCTCGATTTTATCTTTGTTGTAAATTTATTTGACAACTAAAATTATTTCCGAGCTTTTTTTTTTTTAAAGTATGAAATTATTTAAAAGTATTATAACGAAGAAACTCGTTCTGGATACATGCTTTACTTTTATTTTACAGCAGTTACTGTCTGTGTAAGTCTTTCTTGAAGTTAGAGAAGTTAAATATTCTTACAATACAAGTTTATAATTTCCTCTTTAATCCATTTTATCTCTGCCGCATGGTAGATCATGGTGGCGACGTTAGGCTTATTGCGTATATTTATGATGCAATAATTAGGCTTGATATCTTTGTGAAGACATGTTTTGTTAAACTTAATGTGCAGGTATGTTTTAGCTATCTTTATTTTAATGTTTCGGAATTTGTATACCATCGATGTCTGACCGGCTTCTAATTTGAGTTTTACTGATTTATGTAAGAATAATAACGACTGGGTTGGCTCAAGTTTTTACTTTATGCAGAATCTACCAATGCCTAACATTCCTGTACATGATATATTTTATTTAAGACAGCTATGGCTGAACTGCTTTAGAATATTCAACATAAAAACCGGAAAAAGTAAGATGTATCTGTATCATGAAGGGCAGGCCAAAAAAGGAGATAGTGAAATCTGTTCAATGCTTTTATTGTACATAAACAACATATTTATTATGTCTTAATTTATATATGCTTTTAATGTATGCTTCTTGTATTCCACAAAGCTATACCTTTTAGTGATATTAAAATATTAAAAAGCTGTACCTTTTAAGTGTGGCCGTCCTGGCCTGAACAAAAATCAAACAATAATGAATAACATTTCTACTCGTCTCATAGCAACTGGTCGTTTTGAAAAAATAGAGCATTATTTACCTAAGGACGGACACTTCAGCACTATGAATCGGAAAATATTTCATAAGAAAATATGACAAAATGTACACACCAGATAAATACAAAGATTTAATCGTAGATATTAGCCTCAAATTTGACCTTAAAATAATCCAAACACAAATATAATAAATTTCGACTCTTGGTTGCCGTGTTGTTATAAAAAAATCCTGTCTTTCATCAGATTCATACAAAGCCCTTCTAAAACAACAGAAAATAATATTGGCTTTGATACAGTTTATATTTTTCTCTTATGATAAGTCAGCTAAAGGAACAGTTGTTACATCTGATTATATCGATGGGATGACCTTACACAAATTTAGAGTAATAAAACCAGAATAAAGTCATGTCGTGTCAACAACTAACGTAACATAAAATTGACTTAAACTACTTTATATTTCACAATTTAACTGTGTATCTATATTCAAAACGTAGCTTTAATATTTGTATTTGTTGAAATGAAAAAAAAATGATTCGATACTGGATACTGAATCTCAGCAGATAAAAAGGTAAGAGAAATAATAAGCTCCTGTGAGATGAGACTGTGGCTAAGAGATATAAGGAAATGGGTGACTATTATCTTGGAATAAATGAAAATCTAGCTAAGGATTTACGCTAAGCCTATGCTCTAAATCTTTTAAATGCAATTCCTGAAAATAGGATTCAATATTGTAAAAGGAAAGGTGTCAGACTGAACTCAGTCCATTTATTTGCTATGACTTACAAAGATAATATTTTAAAGTATTTTATTTTGATATTTTAGAACTAGCCTCGATGATGTTTATATTCAGTGAAGTATGATATTATTAATAATGTAATGCTTATTATAAATTTGTTCCCTAATATTTATTTGTTCTTGCATCCTTCTCAAAACAATTTATATTTAAAACTTAGTCCGCGCGCAATAGCACGTCAGTAGCACATACAATCTCATGTTACATTTTAGATACTGATCCATTATGATATTTGAATATTATGTTTGCAATGTAGGTTTATAACTACTGAAAATAACATTACTAAAGATTTTACATAGTATGTAACTCTTATTGCATATAGTAGTAAATTATATACGTTTCAAAGTTTAGTATTTTTCCGACATAATCGCTGCGGTCAATCGTAGTATATTTTCATGAACGCTCACTGAATCAGTACTACAATAAGTACATTATCTGCCAACACTTGTCTGTGATTTAAAGGTAATGGTCTGCAATATTTCTTTTCTTACGTATTTTAGTTGACGATCTATTCATATTCCGTAATTTTATTTTAATCTAAAGTGGAAAGAATCTACAATTTGAAAAGAACACACAATAGTTGTCCAGTTTTTAAATGTTAATGAAATCGTTTTAGCGAGTATCGACTTCTAATGAGTTAAACGTAAATGTCATTGTTTACATGTGTCGTTGGTGACGAGAAGGAATACGTTTTTGATTGAAACCACGCGTATTAACAATACTCTACAACTCGGTAACAACACACATGGCGTAGAAACATCCAGTGAAGAACGCACGTAAATTTAGTCGAGAAGAAACAAGTAGAAGCTAACAAAATGGTGGAGAATAAATGATGACATGTGGTGAGTGGGGACAAAATGATAAAAGGGATAGATATGGGGACAAGAGACAAAAAAGCGAACGTAGTGACAAAACTATGTCAAAACGTTTTAGGGATGGGGAAGGGCTGGAACAAATTCAGTTTAACTGTGATAAGACAAAATGTGCGGGGATTAAAAGAGGTGGGGATAAGAAATGCTGATTTTTGCTCAAGGTTCTACTAAATCTCTTTACGTGAAATAATAATTATAAAATTGTTCCTCATAACATTGGTTGGCTAAGTTACATAATAAAATTATGACAATTTTTATTTAAATTGTCGCCACCTTTAAACTGAGCTTTGATCTAAGTAATTTAATATTACCCCTGCTAACAAACCCTACCTGTTAATAAAATTATTAAACATTACTTCTTATTCAATAATGTCAAAGAGAACCATATTTACTGAAATAAATTAGTTTGTATACAGTGACTGTGTGTTTCTAACCTTCATAAAAAACTCAACAATTTTACAGAACGCGTTTCAAATAAAAATTAAAAAATATATATAAAAACCTTTATTTTAAAATTTAAAATGATTTCATATTTAGCTCTGACTTTGACTTGATAATTATTTTAATTTAGTTTTAAATCTAATAGTGTTACATATAGCCTACACGCATTCTTTAGTTGATTTATACGGACGAATTTTCGCAGTGGCAAAATATCAAAGCTTTCGGAAAATATAAAGTCTGTCTAAAATGTAAATTTATCAAAGGAGAAGTTTAAACCCTTACCACCGTAACTTGTCTGAAAGTCAAAGCTGTTGAAAATGAAAGTTGAAAGGAATTGTTTCTGTACTTTAATCCGCATCTTGAATTTCTAGCCAACATTTTCTAATTAACATAAATAACTACCATACGGGTAAAAAATAAATAAGAGAAGCAAATACGTATTGTTTTATGTAAAGAAAATAAGACAAACTTTATTAAATAACTTCTGCACTAAAATTGAAATGTAAACAACAAGGAAAAGTTTATATCTAAAAGTATTGGCCCATAAAGTATGAAGATTAAAAACAAGGAAATATCCTTTGACCAGAGAATAGGTCTACAGTCTTAAATGTTACATATTTTTACAAGACTGATTCTTAGTTTTAGTTCTAAAATTCGTAAATAATTAATTGTGATAAATCATTTACAACTAACTGTGTTTTTTAAATTTTTATAATTGTTAGTTATAAACATGTATGTATCTAAAATCTAAGTATTGGGCTTAAAACGTCCACGGTAAATACATAAAATAAATTTGTCAACTAAATTCTACACTAATCCACATGAGTATTGCTCTGTATAAATAGTATAAGTTTCATAGCTTTACGAAAAGAGTGGAAATCAGTGAATTTCAATAATAAAGTTTAGTTGTGGTAGTGTTAATTTTTTTTACAACTAGTTGTATATTTGAAAGATCCTAATTGTTAAATTACTAGTTTTATAATAAACTAGAAGACTCCGCCCCCTGCTCGCTTCATTCGCCAACCCCCATGGTGACTCGCGTCGAAACAAATGCAAATAGGTTATTTTATATAAATAGGACCTACTATTAAATTCTAATATGTCTTATTTATTTTAATTATGTTGTAACATAGTGATTTCATATTTTTAAATTCCTTAATTTATTAAGGGTTTATTCTCTAGTTTTAATGAAAGTATAAGGAGAAACTGTTTTATTACATTTTCACCCCTTAGCAGCACGCGACAAAACGTCAATCTATGATATTTTTTTTATGTATGTTGTAAAATATAAATGTACAAACTTTCACCTCACTAAGTTTAAGGAAAATATAACAATTAATTTTTATTGTTTTAGGGGTTGTTATTACATTTTTACCAATTAGTAGCACGGGACAAAATTCAAATTTAGTTAACGTTTTCTATGTATCTTGTACGAAATAAATGTAAAAAATTTCAGCTCTCTAGCTTTAAGGAAAGTATAACTATTAATATTTATTGTTTTAGGGGCTGTTGTAACTTTTAAATAAAAAATAGTTCTAGCCTATGTTACTCAAGGATATCGTAGCTTTTTTAAAAGTATTTTTTCAATCGGTTCAGTAGTTCCAGAGATTATCCCCTACATACAAACAAATAAACAAACACATTTTACCTCTTTATCATAATATTAATAATAAGCCCAAAGCTAAGATGGTAAATTATTTTAAATTATCTCCAACAGGCAGGACCCGTGTAATTCCAGAAATTAAAATTTTTACAAACATTTTGTAAAAAGCGATATTTCTAGGTCAACATGGAATCTTGATCGTATCTTGTGCAACCTTCAACAAGCTGGGACGAGCGGGGCGTTATCTACGGAAGCGACTGTTGAACGCTGACTTGTCCAGAAATGCAAAAAGAACTTAGTCTCTAATTAATGATTTCTTACCAGGATACCAGGATCCAGGAATATTATGTATTTAGGTTTTTCTAAAGGAAACACATTACGCCAAACACGGGTGTGTCAGCAATGGAATTCCCAAATCGTAATATTAAATAATGTTTACGTAGTTCAAGTCTAAAGTTAAGGGAAAATTTCAAATTTTCTCAAAAGCCACAAAGAAATGTGGTTTTGGTTTAATAAAGAATAGACCTTAAAGAAAGGTGGAAAAAGAAAATAACGAATTTTCAATATTATAGAAGTTAGTTAAAATCGCCAAGTTTAATTGTCATTTAATAATAAAAGAAATAAAGTTAAGTAAAATTTAATCATAACAAGTAATTGTAAAAGGAAAGTTTCATAGGAAAATCAAAGAAAAATTTAAATAGCCTATTATTATAGGAAAAGGGGTGAAAGTTTTCACACCTTAGAGTTAAGATAAATAAGAAAATAAAATGTATAAAGAGTTTAGTAATTAAAGTTAAAGTAGTAGACTACAATAATGTATGTAAAACCCAGTATAGCAAATAAAATTCAGCAAATTAGTTAAATAAAAAAACAGATAAGTTTTATAAGTCTAATAACTCCAAGAAAAACAAACAAAAATTCACAAAATAGCGGCTAGTACACAAATTCACAAAGGGCTACAGAATAGAAGAAAAGGAAATCGAGAATTAGAAAAACTGGAAAACTTTCCTGGAAAACGTAACGAGAAAGACACGTGAGAGCCTCGCGCGAGAACTCGAAGTCATACGAACACCACTCGAATCGAATCCGTAAAAGAAGAAAATTCAAGGAATCAGGAAAGCTCACTCGCAAAAAAACAAAAGACGCCGCCAGGAGTTAAGGACAAAAAAAGGAGAACAATAGTGGTTTTACAGCGATAACAGGCTAGATTGTGCGCGAAATATAACGGCCAATCAGAAACGAGATATGGTAATACCAACCTAATAGTGAAGTTCATCAACGAAAACAATAGAATAAAGTAGATAAAAAGTACAATAGAATAATAAAAATAACCTGGATAATTTATGGAAAATTAAGGGAGACTGTCTGTAGGAGAAAACCCCGGAAAAATCAAAGTTAAAAAACAAGAAAAACGTAGTGTATGTTACAAGGTTGGTAACAGATCTAGTGGAAATGGACACTATATAAGCGCGGTACACGATGTCCTGCCACTCTTACTTATTATTAATACTCTGAATACTCTTATGGCAGTACTCGTCACGCTGGACCCTTTAATCTTTATTCTCTTAGATAAATTGGGCAGAAAATTTTATACTACGTTTAACATAAATGGAAAATTAATATGAGTTATAAATTATCAGTATTTACTACACGTTAATACAGTTTAGTAGTGAGAGAAGTTGCGATGTTCATCATTGATCAATATTAGTCAAATAATATTAAAACTACGAGGACTTCAATGAAGTAGTAAATCAACTTCATTATTGGAACTTCAGGAACTAGACTGGTGAGCCTATAGGACGTGAATTTTTATAAACGCTGGAACGGAACGAGCGAATCCAGGACACCAGGAAGACATCTCTAACCTTCAATCACCTGTAATTTAGCCAAGTACAACTTTAAAATCAACACGACTACAAGATTACAGCACGCTGTACTACTGCAATATACTTCAGGGACGAGAGCAGTTCAGCCCTGCTAGTCAACCTGCAGCATCCAGACAACATCAGCAAGGTTAAAGACGGCCAACTTAAGCGCCTTTAGGTCTGTGAAAAGCGTACTTACGATACTGTCTCATATAAATTTGCTTGATTAGCTTCAATTAAATTTTATTAAATATACTAGGTTAGGTAGGATTATAAATAGATTGTTTTCTTGGTGTAAATTTTAAAATAAAAGTCGTAATTAATTATATTAAAATGAATTAAATTCAAGTATTAAAATAAATTGAATAATTAAATTTCATAAATGAATAAAATAAAATAAAATAAAGATAACTATATTAAATAATAAAATCAATTGAAATAGTAAATTTATTCTGTCTGTTTATTAATTAATTAAGAAGAATTACAATTCAATTTAGTTGTTTCAAAATTGTATTCGTTGGGAAGATACCAAAAAAGAGAGAATATTTTGATTTATGTTTCTTAGTTTTGAATAAATTGTTAATTATTATTTTACAGTATAAACAAGTTTTAGTTTTCACTTACCTATTGTTTGCATATTCCATTACCATAGTTCCTAGTGTGTTAATTATAATGAAAGTGTTGTATTATCAAAATATCCAAAGCACAAATAAAATTATTTATAAGGTCAGCTCCACTCTTCTCATTACCTTAAGTTGGATAAAAAGTAAAAATAATGTCTTGTGTTCTAAACTAAGCTTAAGGGTCTGCTGTAGTGGCAGCCATCTTCGATTTTTATTCGATAAGAACAATGTTAAATTTCAAACCATTTATTTCGTTTATTTTTTATCATAAAATTGTTTGCAAGGTCTCATTTTAAGCACAGTCACAATAAGCATCCGTTTTTAATTTTACATTTTTTTTAAATGCTTTTGATTTGTTATGTAATTCACATTTTGTAAGTACAAAGTTTGAATTTTTCCTAACACAATACAAAATTTATAATGAAAAATAATTTGCAAGCCGGATCCAAAATTTTATAAAGAATATAATTTGTTTTTTCAACACTCAAATACAAAAGATAGACTTATAAAATGGTTTGAAATGAGACAATGTCAAAGCGTTCAGCTGCAAGAAATTGCACTGTTTAGATAGGGATATAGTGAGAAGTGCTTACGGTTGCTTTCTCGTTTACTGGAGCAGACCCTTAATTACGATTACTGGAAGGTTAATTTTGAGTAATTTTTTCTCGAAATATTTTGACAGCTAAATGTTAGACAACCAGTTATATCACCTATGCCAGACATAAAAGCCTATTTCTTCCGGTAGGTGATATTAACTTATTCTGCAGCTATTATAGAGCAAAAGTGTTATATTATATGCTTTTATATTTACTGTTATGTAAGTAATCAACTCTAGTAGTTTGGAGTAATATTTAAGAAACACCCTGTATATAAATCTCTTATACCACTTTAGTAACCCATCCAATATATATAGGAAACTCGCCCACCCACCCTCCGCCTACCCGTCCAATATACATAGTAAAATCCACCCTATCTCCTACTCGTCCAATATACATAGGAAGCCCCTACCCGTCCAATATACTAGTTATGTGTTATTACATAGGAATATTATTCGTATAGACTATCTAACTTGATTTAATTAACAAGTGGTATTTGGCCTGACTTAATAAGTAGTTGAAAAAATATTTTGAACAGAAAACTTATATTAAATCTTAGTTGTATGATGTAAAATAACTATTTCAAAATAATAAGAACTTATCCAATCGAAAAGATATTTATTTAAATTGTTATTACACAACGGTAGGAAAAATATGATCAGGAAACATGGATCACAGTTTTGGGAAACAACTTTTGTAATTGGTATTAGTTTTATATAAACCACTTTATTAATTCAATAAACCACTTTATTATTACGCTACTGTTTAATCTTATTTAATTTCGATTTTTAGATATTTTATGTAAAGTTTCATAGTTTGTAATACAAATTTGTTTTTACCAAATGTATTTTCTTCTCGAAACACTGAAGGCCTCTAACGGTAATCGGAAACTCTTCCACGTAATGACATCGGCCTCCCCCCCCCACCTATCCTCCCTCTTCCACTCGGTCTCATGACGTCACGTACAATCAATTTCTTGTTCACCCTTCAATAGTTTCTTCTACTGATACATTTATCAGCCACAAATCACACATAATATCTACAATTATAATAAGGCATACTTTGTATTTAATTTACTAATTATATTTCGGATCATATACCTTTTACATAAATGCAGAATAAATCAGATATACACAAGTCAAAGAGTAATTATATATTTTTGATTTTCTCTCTACCATCCATAGTTTTGAACTTTGGTGAACAATTAAAACAATTCCTTATTATACCGGGAGCTATGCAGGTAATTACATAATATAATTTAGATTATTTTATTTTATACTGAAATTATATATATTATATTTTATTAATTACATACAAGAAAAGTTAAGTTACATAAGTACATAGTGTAATTTTTTTTAAATTGAGTTTTAAGTTTTTTGTGATTATTTAATAATACTTCCTTACATTAACTAAGGACTAGATTATTTTTTTTTAAATATAACTTTTTTGGGGGAGGGGGGAGGGTTTATCTAAAAAAAATGAAGTTTAGGAGATTAATCTGTACATTTCGTTTTACAAGACCTAGTAGCCCATACGGTTTTCCCAAAATAGATCAAAATCTAAAATATCAAAATGTACTTAGTTAAAATCCACAAGGTCGCCAGGTGTAGGTGCAAAGTTTACTTATAAGAGAAAGTTTTCTATTAGTAAGAGTTTATAGAATCCCATGTAAAAATATCTGGTTAACTGTTTAATCCTAGTTAGTTACATATTATGTTGTCACACATTGCCGCTAATTGCTTTAAATTTTGTGGCAACTCCCGTGTTAAAGCGTGTTATTTAATAGGCATAATTTGTCACTATTTCCGAATTATAATTAATCATTTAAACCTCCCTTATTTGAACTGACTTTACATTGATTGTTGATCTAATATATTACGATGATATGGATTAATGTATTAAACTGTATTTAATTTAATAATAAAATTATATTTATTGCAATATATATTCCATTTGTGCTTAAATCAATACTTTAAACTTCCATACTTCCATCTACGATTAAAACTAGACTTTTTTGGAACGTAGTTTAAACTCGGCGATTGAAACATAAATTTATTGGAACGTATTTTACGCTCGGTTGGCCAAAAAACATGACTTTACCGGAAAAAAATTTCCACTAGAAGAAAAAAACAGGAGTTCATTGGAACATAGTTTCTACTTGGCGATTAAAATATGAGTTTATTGAAAAGTAGTTTATACTCAGAGATAACGTAAGTGTTTACCAATTCCATTGTTCTCAAATTAGCAGCAAACACGTTGTTTAATAAGTTGGAACTTTTTAATTTTTATCCTGACCTATGTACTTGAAATAGTTTAATAATTGTATTATTAGTTTTTTAAAAGAATTTCTCGAACTGATTAAGGTATAATAATTTGTCTTAACATATTTATTTATAATACTAACTATGAATAGTTTAGGCAATATTCGAATTTTTATTACAATAAAAGCAACTTTCAGATTATATTGGTTTCCTACAGACTGAATTAAGGGTTTTTCATTACCAAATTTATAACTTAAGTTATAAATACAATAAACAGATAACAAGTTTATGGATTTTTAAGTATTTCATAAAAGAATGCCAGTGTTTGATTATATATTTAAATTAACTTAATACTTTTATTTTGTGAAAATCTTGTTTGCCATCACTAATACTACTAAGAAATTTAGCCTTATTAATTAATTTGATAGTAAATTTAAATTTGAAATATAGTCTAGCTTATAGTTTAAAACGTTGATAATGTTACATCTAACGTGAGCATACAAATTTATTTACTTTATCTATTATTTAATAAATAAATTCAACAAACGTATTTATAAAATGAAACATTAAGTAATTATACGTAGTATCATAAGAATAAGATTAACACCATTGATTAAGTTTTTATGTCGTTTATTACATTGTTTATTTATTCGTCTTTTTGTTTTCTATTATCTTTGAGATGATTTTTTTTATATAGAGGATGGAATGTTCTTACGCAGACCTCTCGGCCAAGAGAAGATACTGTGGGACTCGATCCGCTGGCAGCAGCGTCTAAGGAAAATCCCTAATGACTGCATGAGTCAATCTAAAACTCGCTGAAACAGAAATAGTAGTGAGATTCCATACGTTCGAGGCTGAAACAGATGATACATGAGTAGTTAGCTAGGAAGAAATCGCTGACATCAGGAGCCGCCTAAACGGAGCAGGCCGGGAATCCTGGCGCTCCGAGGGTCGTCCGCTGGAACAGAAACGGTGTATAGTTAGCTACCGGCCGGTGATTGCTGCTTGCGGCCGAGTTCGGAGACCCGCCAAGGTCATAGTACAATGAGCCTGTGCTGTTTTCTTCTTTTTTTAAGTTGGTTTTACAGTAGTAAAAATATGCAAAAAAAATTCCAATTTGTAGGACCAATGAACTAGTCACATTTCGTAAGCTTGGAAGCGAACCAACCAGCATTTATTTGCTTTACTTCCTACATCGTTCCCTCTAACCATAGACATGATATCTGTAGGAGATTCGAACCCGTTATCTTCTGCTCAAGAAGATACCAAGATATCCAGTCAACTAAGGCGTGTCTTAAAATAACTGATAAATTGACAACACTTAATTACTTTTGTTTGTTTTACTGGACCGGGTTAATTTTATTTCATAAATACCTGTAATTTAGTATTTCTGCTCGTTTTCCTGTTTGTTGTTTCGTTAGAAGACGACCGTTTCGCTTATTTATCAGTCATTATCAAATCATTCACAAATTCAAATGCATAAACATTTATTTGGCATTAATTTGCATAATGCATGTCCTAATGTTTCAATTTAGTTCTAACACAACGCTTACACCACATTTAAAATATAATTTTATACGCAACCCATTGCACGGGTTTGAAAGTTCATTAACTAACAACACTTTAGTTTCTTTACTATATCTACAAGTAGTACATACAAGTAAAAATGACTTCATCAACACCGGAACAAGTTTTATTGGTTTTTACTAAGTTTAAATCGTATAATTTATTCTTGAGAGATAATAATAATTAACAATTAGGGATAGGCTACATAAATAATGCTGTCGTATTGTCTGCCTAGCACCTTTTCCTCTCATTGCTATATTACATACACCGGCAGTAAATAACACATAATAAACCTGACTTTATTTTAAAACTCAGTTTTCCTGAAACTCTAATTTTATAAACTATACTACTCATATCTCAGCAACTGTATAATATAATCTAATGAAATTTTCACCACACATTTACAATAGCAATGAGAAATTCCTACCAGAACGATTGCTAAAAATTCACTATACAAATTGAGTTAAAAATATGTAAAATCATGTTTTCCCATAAACTTTTAGTGTATTAAAAAACAACATACACAAAATCTACCAAAAAATAAAAAAAATCATATAGCTACCTTAAGTAAAATTTATGTTATTTGTATAATAGGTATAATTTAGTATAATAGGCGTTCAGACTGCTCTTAAATAAACAAGTTAATAATGTATGTGTACATTATGTATTGGTTAATGTTTTAATAGTTTTGTTTTTTAGAAGGATAAATATTACATTGCTATTTGAATTATAAGGTTGTTATTATTACATTTTGTTTTGTCAGTTATAATTACTTATATACTTTGTGTATCTTAATGACAACTACATAAACATTTCTATGAAAAAATATATATTTAAATACATTTATTAAAAATATAAATAATCTGCTTAAATTTAGCTATACAATTTGCTGTAATTCTAAACTTGAACATTGAGATGCACTGCCACAGATTGTAAATTGATCATATGAGAAATAAACACAACTTTAACTTCCCATGTATTAATAATAAATAAAAATAAAAATAATCTGCTTAAATTTAGCCTATACAATTTGCTGTAATCCTAAACTCGAACATTGAGTTGCACTGTCACTGATTGCAAATTGATCATATGAGAAATAAACACCACTGTAACTTTTCATGTATT
>JAGFPH010002781.1:0-16373 GCA_018207615.1 Philaenus spumarius
TAGTAATTAGCCCATTTGTCTCGGGTTTTTGCCCGTGGCAGTACGTATAATACTGATACAATATTTTCGACTGCAGATGATTTCCTTTTCACCAATATAGGCAAATGCGTATTATTTTATAAATTACTAGGGGAGACCCCTGCGTGCTCCGCATGCCAACCCCCAATGGGAATTTATAAAAACATATGGTAGGTTTTATTTACAATAAAGGTGTCGGATTAATAATAACCTCAAAACTAAGATGGTAAATAATGTTAAATGTTCAAATTAAATTATTTCTTATATTTTATAACAGCAGTTGTAATATGGTTAAAAGAACCAGCAAGACTCAGGTCTACATTTTAAAACCCTAACCTAAAAGCTAGAAATACAAAAATAATTACTTCACATTTTGAAATCAGCTATTAATGGAAATATTGGAGTAAACAGCTGTATTATCTGTTATTTTATTCAATTGGTTGCTGTGCAATAAATGTAAATATATGTGTTGGTTTATCATTCTAGACCTAACCTAAGAATTTTTTCCGACTAAATTTACAAATATTTAAATAAAAAAAGGTTTTTATCGAAATGAATTATAGCCTATGTTACACAGGGATAGTGTAGCTTTTTATTAGTAAAACTATTTGTTCAATCGGTTCAGTAGTGCCAGAAATTACCCCCTACATAAAAAAAAAAAAAAAAAAAAAACTAACTTTACCTCTTTATAATATTAGTATAGAAAAGGTGTAAATAAATTTGTATTGCCTTTTACTTTCTCCACCCTATACGTAGTACATGGAGAAAGTATTGTTTTCGTAAAAATGTTCGAATTTGAATTTTTAGTTGAATTATCTGTTTTGGTGCTCCCAGAACTCCAAAAAATTGTTTAGTGCAATTATCTGTGTTCGTGCTCCCTAAACCCAAAAATATTTTTAGTGGAATTATTTGTTTTGGTGCTCTCTGAAACCAAAGAAGTGTTTTTAGAGTGGTGTCTGTCTGTCAGTCTGTCTGTCAGTCTGTCTGTATGTATACACGACCAGAGAGGACACTATTGGTCCGATTTTCATGAAATTTGGTATGTAGGTACTAAACCATAATATCTCCAGGAGTTTTTTCATTTTTTGGAATTTTTAATTTTTAAGGGTAATTTACCCCTAAAACCCATAAAAACGACAAAAATGCAAATTTCTCAAAAACGGCTTTAACGATTTTGATCAAATTTTCAGTATTTATAGTGCTTAAGATGCCAAACAAAATGACACCACCCGCTTTTATCAAAACTTCGGCATTTTATAATCATGGGGAAATGTTTAAAAATAAATAAGTTTGTGTTGTCAATCTAGCATCGCGGCGGCGCGGCGGCCGCACGGGGTAGCACCACGGTAGCGAGCACGGCCAGTAATTCAAAGGTCGCCCGATCGAATCCCGCCTGGGACAATAATTTTTTTATACGATTGACGTAGGTAGAATATTATTTTGTTTTTTCTAAAAAGTAGTAAAAAATAAAATGATTAAAAACAATATTATTTTGACTACAGTAAGTTGGGAGAAAGTTTGTGTCAGTTAACTGATACCGTTTATTTTTCTTTACGTCGAACTAATCTACTGCGCGGGCCCATCGCCAGAGCCAAATAAATAAGTGTCATGCGTTCTATAATCACTCATTATGCAGGTCCTTAGTATTTAAATAATTATGTTTACAGGTCTTTGACATTAAGTATTTAATAGTTTTAATAGTTTTTCGTGTATACAGGGAGCAAAGTTGAGTTTGTCGCATGCGATAAACATTAAACGCCGGCTACGCCTTGGGCGTCAAAGTTTATTCCGAGTGACAAAGTAAACACACAACGTTTTTCCTACAGCTGCATTTTATATTAGTGTTTTAGTTTTTTAAATAGATCTGTTTTACAGAGGTTAGACCCAAAACAATCAAAATTTTCAAAACATAGTCTACATATGGTGTTTACTTACTTTACCGCAAGCCAGCTGTTTAGCCGTGCGGTAAAGTAATACAAAGAGGTCTAATTACTTGGCGCTGAACACATGTAATTTAGTTTGCGAACTGCTGTGAGTGAGGGAAAACGCACTTTATTTAACTAGCTGTAGAAAAACGTTTTTAACAGTTCAATTGTGTGACAATATTTTCAATTGTTCATTTATTAATATTATCTTGCAACAGACAATTGTAATTTAAATAATTAAAATGTATGCAAATGTAATAGCTTAATTACACACAATCTATATATTTAAAGAATTCACGAGGAGTTAATAATACAAGTATGAAGTAATAGTAATATATATAATAATGTGAAACCAATGTATGGAATTTCATATTTTATAGTGGCACTTCCAGGTATCCCATTTAACCTACATATGGAAAATCACTGCATAAAGCAATTTCTCATTTAATTAAACTAAACATGTTTAATCTGAGCCAATTGCATTATTGGCTTCCTAGTCCACAAGATACATTGAATCCCACGTAAACCCTGCTTGTCAAAGTTAATTAGGTCTCTTAACGCGTCGTCCTCAAAATACCCACTTAGTATAATAGTAGAATAGGTTTATAATTAACTAAACTTACTGATTACAACGTTTACTAAATCAATTTACGTTTCCTAGACATTTTCAGGGTGATTCAGAACTCTCCGTAGCTCATTCTATAGCTAAAAATAAGAAAAAGGTTCATATAAACATAGGCCCGAAAACGATTCGTTTTCCAGATATCCGCCATTTTATTTTGTTACAAAATAACTCATATCTACAGAAATGTTTGACCGGTTGAGTTCAAACTTGGCATTAAGTTCAAACTTACAATGATCCATCTGAAGAAGAATAAGCGATCGTATCCAATTATGCGTTTCAAAATGACGGTTGTTTGAAATTTCAAACGTTAATTACTCGAAAACCGTACATTTTAACAAAACATTTCAAGATATTTTTTTTGTAGCCCTTTTGATTCCCTAACGGATGGTATAATATGCAAAACAATCTAATGAAGGATAATAGTTAAGTTAAGTGCAATAATTGTTTTTTTCAACACGGCATCCTATAGCAACACAGTAAACTCAATAATATATGGTACAAACGAAGTGGCAATGGTAAAATCTTCAATGGTCTCTTTACGTAGGAAAAAGTTCCACATTTTACCTACATCTAGGCTGACTTCTTATCAAAAAAATCTATTTGTACCAGGTACCAAAGTTTTTTTAAATTTTATAGGCCTACAATTAGATATAAGAAAAATGCATGGAACCCAAAAATGTTTGAGAAGACTTGACACTTGGTTATTACAGAATAACTTTGAGTATATGCTTAATATAATCTATTGAATTAAGGGAAGAATTCAGTGTTATTTATAGAATGGGGAGGAGGATCACTCTGGGTAGATTCGAGTTATAAACAATTCAATCACTTTTTAAGTTGCGAGGATTGGTTAGGACAGTCACTTGCTGTTATTTTTGTTGCACTTTGTTGAAGATAAACCCAAAACTGGGTTGCCTAATTTCCTGTTTTTGTATTCAATTGGAATTTTATATAAAGTATTATTAATATGTTATTTATTTAACTAAACTGTATTGAATAATTAAAAACAGTTATAAATAGTAGTATGTAAGTAGATATTATCTGATGTATATAGTTTTATATAAGTGTATACATGTATAGCCGATTGTACCTTTAAAAGGGAAATACAATTAATAAATTAATTCATGTGCATAAGCTGTTATTATCTTCTTTAACTGAGTTTTACTAAAATCAAGTAGAATGAAATACCGTTTATTTCTAACTGAGTAAACAAACTTTAGTCTTATCTTTCCCAAACATTCGTGGGGCCAACTTTAATTAAGTAGAATCCAAGCAAGTATTACATTCTCATTAGTCACTTTATTATTAAGTTGAAATAAACATAAGCATTTTGTTAACAAATACGTCTTAAATGCTTGGTGGATTATTTATTCAACCTCAATGACTTCCACAAATGTAATTTCCGTTCTTTTCCTCTTGAATATTCGTTATTCAAAGAAGACGATGTCTTTAACATGCTCCCCCTTAGATCGATTTCGTTATAAAACCTTTTAAATGCAACAAAGCAAAAAATAGTATATCAACTCATTTAAAAATTTTTAAAAGATCACTGCGATTAATTGTTTGTTCTCCAACACAATTTGCGGTTTTTTAATTTTTAAAATTTTATTTATAGTAAATCCTGATTCGTTTTAGTAACTGAATTTCCCTTAACTGTCGAATATTATTGTATCAGTAATAACTCTTTATTCGACTTAATTTAATTTAGATGGATTATATGATATTTAATAATGTATAGTGGATCTAACCCACCTTGTAGATTAAACAGACGTTCTAGAGGTACCGTAGTCAAAATTAAAAACAATATTAGAAAACTTATTTCACGTACAACAAGCGAAACACATACTCAAACACTACAGTCTTCTTAAATTTATATTAAATTAAATTTATACATCCCGCTGTTGTTATACTTAACCTGATTCCATTTCTTCTAATTTGTTTTGAGATAACCCATTTTTAATATAATTTATGCGTGAGCGAAAATAGATTAAGGAATGCACATTCAATAGAAATATATACAGGATGTCTCCCCCCCCCCTTAACTTTAGAACAAGTAGAAATAAATAAATGAGCTTTGGGGTATTTTTATATGACAAAGGGAGATGAATTTTGGTGTAACCGAAAATTTCAGCTCTTGCCCCAAAATGGGGGGTTGAGAGGGTAATTAAAAAATGTGAAATACAAACCCCCTTCAAGTGATACCTCATTTTAAAGGGCTTGATAAATAAAGAAGAATGGCGCAAACTAGAGGTCTCTATCTTAACCCTATCGAAAATGGCGGCCAATCAAATTTTAAATGTCCTATGTTAACACAATTTTAATTACGTTACAAACACAATGTTCCAGTTGACAGAAATAATGGTCCTGTGCATGTTATTTAATAAAATTAAAGGTTAATTAAAAGACTAGTATCAAACTAATATTTACACAATTTGGCATAAGCTTTAAAAGGAATGAATAAACTTGCAGTTTCTAGATACAGCAGGGAATAGTCTTCTACGTTGAAAGCACAACTACTGATAACAACCCACTGATAATATCAAAGGCCTGGGAATACCGTTTTAAGTGTTTAATTCAAATTCAGAATTAAGGCAAGTCTTTAGCTTTACTACCATTGAAAGGTATTTTGACGTAGCTAATTAAAAATGTGCGTTAATAAGATGTTTTCAACTTTGACTGGCCGCCCCTTTCGATAGGGTTAAGATAGAGACCTTTAGTTTGCGAAATTCTTTACTAGCACTCTTTATCAAGCCCTTTAAATTATGGTATCACTTGATGGCGGTTTGTATTTAAGCCTTTTGAATTACCCTCTAAATCCCCCATTTCGGGGTAAGGTTTGAAATTGCAGGTTACACCAAAATTTATCTCCCTCTGTCATATAAAGATATGCCGAAGCTCTTTTATTAATTTCTACTTGTTCCAAAGTTAAGGTTGGGGAGGGTCTTTTTGGACACCGGTATAATTATTGTAGGTCCTATGATAAATAGTATCGACTTTTGTCACCAGGTTTCAAATATTCTATACAAATATCAGTTTAAACTCCTGTGCATGAACAATGGTGCGTGAATTACATTTACAAACATTAGATCGCACCAATAGATTCGATGACATTAAATACAATAAATGGTGATCAAAATATTATTATTATACGAACTCAGTTGAAGCTCTCAACAAAAACATATTTTGTTTTAAACCTTCAGATAAAATCCATAGCTAATGAAATTAATAGAAATACTGAAATTTAAGCAAAAAGTAAAATCATAATAAATGTGTTTTTAGTGAAAGTGTAACCCTTTTTACTGAATTGCTAATTATTAGCAACTTCATAAACAGGATAACGAATGGCTTGTTAGTCTGATGGTTGTGTGTGATGATTGTGCGAAACACGTATTCGGAAATTATTGCTGCAGGACGTACAATCGGTTTCATCTCGCTTGTTAACAATATATCAATTAGCAGAAATATACATTTCACAATCCCATCTATTTCAGATTGTTATTAATATATTGTGTAGGATGTTACATCATCGACTACCATATAAAATTGCCAGCGGTAGTTTACTAACATGTTTCCTCCTAGCCTCAATATGCATTTAAAAAAAAGTAATGACACCTATTGCAAGTCTATAGTTAAACCACGATATTCTCCAAAATAATAAGTTAAAAAAATAGAACGATCATAATGCAAATCTCAATCTTGAAATGTTATCTGTTCATTCATATCATTGTCTTTGCACTCAATTACATACTTCATTCGAATACCTAATATGTTTCTAAAGCTTTTCAATATATTTTATTATCTTTTAACAACAATAACAAACATGGATCCGGGTTTGAAGATGCTGAACAAATTGCAATTGAGTTTAACAATTATTTCATTGACTTGTGTAATACTTATAATGTAACCGTAGTAAATAATTCTTGTCGTCAACTAAATAACTTCATCTCAGGAATTATCTATGTTTATAATTCCAGCCAACGCGACGGAAGTAAAAGCCACTATCCTAAATCTAAAAAATAAAAAGTCGACCGGCTTTGATAAAACAACAGTAATGCTGTTGAAGCACATAGCTGACATAATGGCGCCGATATTAGCTGAATTAATTAACCTAAGTTTTAGTACCGGTGTTTTCCCGAAGCCGTTAAAACAGGCTATCGTAATTCCTATTTTTAAGGAGGGAAACTTAGAGGAGCCGGGTAATTACATACCGATCACCTTTTGTCTGTGTTTTCAAAAGTCATTGAGAAAATGATGAAAGTAAAACTTTTACATTTTCCAAACAAAACAAAATTCTTTAGCCAAAAACAATATGGGTTCACTAAGGATAGAAGCACGGAAGGTGCCGTGACTGACTTCGTGGGCAGAGTTTACATGGCGATGAATGGTGATTTCAAAACGTCTGGTCTGTTTGTCGACTTTCCTAAAGCTTTTGACCTGGTTGACCATAACATTTTTTGTTTAAAATGGAGACGGCCGGAGTGAGAGGAGTTGCTCTGGACTGGTTTGCGAGTTATCTCATGGGTAAGTTACAGCGTGTAAGGGTTGAAGACGGTGTGAGCGGCGAAAGTGAAGTCTCTAGGGGCGTTCCACAAGGTTCGGTTTTATCTGCGGTTTCATTTCTAATATTTATTAACGAACTTTTACTGCAAAATTTTCGTGGAATAGTAACAGCTTTAGCTGATGGCATTGGTCTGCAGTACGTAGGTAACTCTTGGGAAGCAATCCAAGAACATGTTAACTTAGATTTAAGATTGTTGAATCAGTGGTGCGTCTTAAATTGTATGGTTGTAAATGCGGAGAAGACCAAGGTAGTAAACTTTGGGTATAGAGGACACAGGTATACTGAGAGTTTTGTATGGTATCATCATTCGTGTTCTGGGGTTACGGAATGCGTCTGTCTAGCAATCTGATGAAATCAAATATTTAGGTATCACTCTTGACAATAAATTAACATGGAAGTCACACATAACTAATATTAAAAATGAAGAAGAAGTATCAAGAAATTTAATTTTCTTAGGAATATTTGTGATGGTGACTTGATGAAGACACTCTATTACGCTTTAATACACTCTCGTTTAAAGTATGGTATAGAGTTTTGGGCTGGAGCACCAATCACAACTTTAAAGAAACTATTTCAACACAAAAATATTTTATCCGGAATGTTTCATTTAGTAACAGGTTCTCTTCATCTTTCCCTCTCGTTGCCAGACATAAAATACTCCCCCTAAGACATACTTATGTGTATATGGTACTAAGAACTTGGAAAAGAAGAAGTGGTAATAATGCAACCGAGCAATATTACAGCAGTAGATGTCATGCACTAGGTTTGTCAGAAGACCTAAAACTATAAGACCTGGTTCCGAAGTTCTTTTCTGTTTGCCGGCCCCAAAGTATTTAACCACGTTCCACGTCAGCTGAAGCAAATTATTAAATTATAAAATTGTCTGAGGAAAGTGAAAGATTGGCTGTTTTCGTTTAGTGTCATTGAAGATTTACTTAGAGTGTACGAAAGATGAGGAGGAACGGAACGGATCTCTTTGTTGATGCTTTTGTGGGGTTGAGGAGGAATCTGACGTTGGTCTTCTTCTCATATATGCATGGCATCTCATCTGTATTTTTGTCTTTACCTTGTAAAATTGTATTCTTATTTTAGTTTATGTCAAAATGTTAATTTTATTCCTAGTATTATGTTTTTATTGGAAGTAGTGATACAGCGAATCACACACAGCTGCAGTGGCACCTGAGTAATTGGTTGATATTAGAGAACTGATTAATTTATTTTTGATATTACAACGGGCAGGACCCGTGTAATTCCGGAAATTTCAATTTAAAAAAAAATGTAAAAAGCGATATTTCCAGGCCAGCATGGAATTTTTATCGTATGGAGTGCAATCTTCAACAAGTTGGGACGAGCGGGGCGTTATATACGGAAGCGACTGTTGAACCCTGACTTGTCCAGAAATGCAAAAAGAACTTAGCCTCTAATTAATGATTTCTTCGGGAATACCAATATCCAGGAATATTATGTATTTGGGTTTTTCTAAAGGAAACACATTACGCTAAACACGGGTGTGTCAGCCATGCAATTCCCAAATCGTATTAATAAATAATGCTTACGTAATTCAAGTCTAAGGTTAAGGGAAAATTTCAAATTTTCTCAAAAGCCAGAAAGAAAGGTGTTTTGGTTTAATCAAAAGGTCTGTGAAAAGCTGGGCCTATGATCGTTCGGACTGATTATTTATTATTTCAAACACGTATCGCTGGGGTTGATTGGTCTGACATTTACTCGCAGAGTGATGTAAACAGAGCGTTTGATAACTTCGTCTTTAAATTTCTAAACTGTTTATCTATTTGTGAGAAACAATGTAATGTGCAGAAAAAATGTTTTAAAAATATTAAACCCTGGATTACGGATTACTTGTGTAAACAAATAATGAAGCGCAATAAATTGCACAAAAAGACTAAAATACATCCTAGCAACCTTAAGTTGCTAAATGATTTCGATAAATCATTTAGAAATAAATTGCATCTTCAAATTAAAAAAAGTAAGAAAATTTATTTTGAAAGATTGTTTGAAAAAAGTTGTGGAAACTCAAAAAGAGAATGGCAAATAATTAATGAAATAACCGGGCAAAAGAAAAAATATTCGGAAATTAAATTAAGAAATGGGAATGGTAGTATCGTCTCTAACTCCTTAGATGTGTCTAATATGTTTAATAAATTCTTTGTAAGTGTTGTTGATGACATTAGAAATAGTATTGTATTCCAGTCATGTAGTTCTGTCCATTATCAGTTCATCACAGCCTCTAAAACGTTGTCCATGTTTATTGAACCAGTTACAGCATCCGAAATAGTCAAAATTATAACATCTTTGAAAAATAATAAAGCTCCTGGCATCGACGGAATAAGCTCAATGGCTTTGAAAAGCGTCTCGGGACTGATATCAGATGTTTTGTCATTTTTATGCAATTTAAGTTTTGCAGCCGGTATTTTTCCTAGACGACTCAAGACCGCTGTAGTCATACCAATCCATAAAAAGGGTGATAGGCAACTACCAGGTCAATACATGCCAATTTCTTTGATCTCATCAATCTCTAAAATCTTAGAGAAGTGTATGAAATCCAGGCTTCTATCATTTCTTACAAAGACTGCCTTTTTTAGTAAAAATCAGTACGGCTTCCTGGTGGGTAGTAACACAGAAATGGCAATGCTCAATTTTATGGATGAAGTAATGACTGGGGTAAACAATGGGAAGAATGTTAGTAGCATGTTTCTGGATGTAACAAAAGCTTTTGATTGTGTGGACCATAAACTCCTTTTACAAATCTTATCAAAAAGTGGAGTCAGGGGTATTGTCAACGATTGGTTTTTAAGCTATTTATCTGACAGGGAACAATGTGTGCGGATCCAAGGGATTGTTGGGGAAATGGAAAACATAAAGTACGGAGTCCCCCAGGGATCAGTACTAGGGGCTATTTTATTTATTATATATGTAAACAGCTTATGTAAAGGTAAGCTTCAGGGAAATATATATGCCTTTGCTGATGATACTGCCTTGTGTTACGTCAGAGATACATTGCAGGAAGTACAGTCAGCTATGCAAGCCGACCTAAATGCTCTGAGGTGGTGGTTTTCAAAGCATTACATGGTCTTAAATGCTGAAAAAACATGTTACATAAACTTCAATTTGAAAGGCGAGTCTAAATTGTTTACAACACCTTTATTGTATAAATGTATGAAGTGTGTAGTTGGGAATTTGGAATGCAGCTCGTGTATTGTAATAGAGCAAGTTGGTTCCTGTAAATACTTAGGAGTAATTTTGGATAAAGGTTTGACTTGGAAAATGCATATAAACACAATCAAATCCAACTTAAATAATATTTTGCGAGTATTCTTTTATTTGAAGGATATTGTTCCAGAGCCTATTTTGCGTAAAATATATTATTCTATGGTACATAGTAGACTAGATTATGGAATTTGTTTCTGGGGAGGTACATATGTCACTAGACTAACTCCTCTAATTGTAGCACAAAAAAAGTTTGTGAGACTGATTATGCACAAAAAGGAGAGAGTTTCGTCTTTACCATTATTTAGACACCTAACTATACTGCCTCTTAGATGTTTATACATATTTAAAGTTATGAAAGTATTTTATATAAGGAGTGGTCATTTTTCAGATTTGAAAAGTAGAACTTCTGTTTATTTGCTTAGACGTGGCAATAAAGCATTCATACCCAGGGCAAAATTGTCCATACATTTCAAGTTTTGTACTAACATCGCTCCAAGAATTTATAACCAACTTCCGGAAAATATTAAGACGTGTACAAAATTTAACAAATTTAGCAAACTGTTGAAGTGCTATCTTTTGGGCATGGGTAATGTTGAGAATTTGATGAAAGTGGTCTTGTAACGGACGATTTTTATGGTGAAACATGTTGGTAAATTAAATCTTGAAATATGTATGTTGATATAAGCATTTTTTTACTGATGTGGTGTGTCTGTGTGTGTGTGTGTTTTTTTTTATGCATGTGTATGTGGTAAAGGTGTGTATGTGTTTGTATATGAAGTTATATATGAGTGTATGTATGTATACTGTTAAGTAAATAAATTTAAATATAAATTGTAATTTATAGTTTGAATGCTTATTTAGAATTTTACTGAATTTGTTTAGTTATTTAGCAATACCTATTAACAAATGATTTAACTGCTCCCACAAAAAACCCTAGAATCTCTGTTGTATTATTTGTTTCTGTATTATGCAACCTCAAAACGGGCAAAAGCCCTTGGAGGTGCATTATTTTCATTCTTTGAAATGTTAATTTTTGTTTGTTTTTTTTACTGAGAAGCATTTTTTTAATTTTCTTTTTTAAGTTTTTGTATCTAAGTTAAGTTTTATTTTAAATTATTAGTATTTTTTTCTGGTTTGTTTATTTGTTTCCCAAGATGTGGTTAGTTTATATTTTCTTATTTTGTCTAGCTAAGTTTATATCTTTAATAATGTATTATGTTTCTGTGTTTAGTTAAGCTCGTATTTATGTATTCAAAGAATGAATAAATATATATATAAAAAAAATATATATATAAAAAAGCGTACTTACGATACTGCCCCCAATAAATTTGCCTGATTAGCTTCAATTAAATTTATTAAATATACTGGGTTAGGTAGGATTATCAAATTATAGGATTATATACTGGGTTAGGTTAGGTAGTACTGGTATCAAAATAAACTGACGACCGCGATACACAACGTTATGTGATTTATTTTTATATATTCTTGTTATAAAAAAAGTTTGCATAACGCTACTATAAAAAACTAAAATTCAATTAGGAATGGAGCGGAAACCAGTCGACCGTGCTAATAAGTCTCCCCCTCGGGAGGCTTGAACTTCCGCCTCACTCTGACTTGCATTTGACTATAGTAGGCGCCAACCAATGCCAACGTTATCACAACACAATATAATCACTAACGAAATATATAACATAATGAAGCATAATACATCTAATACAAATAAAAATATAAACAATATAATACATTACATTAATATAGAATTAACTATGGGCCCTAACTCATTATTTACAATTGTGTCACGATATTTATTAATATAAAATGTCTCCCAAGCATCAATCGTGTTAAGTTTAGTTACATATTTTAACAATGAAGAATTTTCTGCTTTAAAATTATGGTTTTCCTCTAAACAATGCCTAGCCATAGCAGATTTGTCTGGCCTATTATACTTGAAATTAGCAAAATGTTCTTTAGTTCTTGTCCTAATGCTTCTTTTAGTTTGGCCTGTATATTTCTTCGGAAATATTTCTCAATTTATGCAATAAATCCCGGATTTATCCTGTTCTTGAATTTTATCTTTCGGATTACCTAGCATTTTACCGACATTATTGTCAGCCGACAAAGCTAAATTTAAATTAGCATATTTTGCTAACGATTTTGCTACAACATTAGACAGCGGTGGAGCATACTTTGCTTTGACCCATCGTTGTTCGGGCTTGTTGCTTATTAAGGTAGATCTTGATGTCTTAATTTTCTTAAATTTAATTTTATTCACTATGTCATCTATCAAACTTTAAGAATAACCATTAAATATAGCAACACCATAGATATAACTAAGTTCTTTTTCGTAGTTTTCCTTAGACAGCGGCAAATTAACTAACCTATGAACCATAGAATTAAACGCGGCTCTTTTATGTGCCTGCGAATGGTGTGAATCGTTAGTAATATATCTGTCTGTGTGTCTGGGCTTTCTAAATACACTAAACGACAACTCATTGTTTCTCTTATGCACATTTACATCCAAAAACGGGAGGTTGTAGTCTTTTTCAATTTCGGTGGTAAAGTTAACAGACGGGTAAAATCCATTGATAATATCACAAAATTCTTCAAGGCTTTCGTCTTTATCAAAAATAGCAAAAATGTCATCAACGTAACGAACCCACACCCGCGGAAAATATTTCAAAGGTCTTTTAGCGCTTACTTCAAACGAGCTCATAAAAAAATCTGCAATAAAACTAGACAAAGGATTAATCATAGCGGTACCTTCTTTTTGTACATAAAACTTATTATTAAATTGAAAACTATTTTGACTCATGCATAAATTAATACATGCATAAAACGCATGTGTAGGTCGTTGAAACGCGTTTGATTTACTAAACGTATTTGTTGGGAGATTTTGTGTTTTTGTTTTATTTCATCTATATTGTTCTCACAAGTTCAGCTAATTATTTACTTATAAGTATGGCACTCAAGTCAACCGAGCTGAACCAGCTGCATAAATTGAAGTTAAAAGTTAGGTTAATATCGGACGATATTTGGTTTTTAAGTGAGTGTAAAAAGCGTAAAGTGTTCCCTAAGTTTATGAAGATAAAAATACCCACGAATAACAAGTTTACTAAACGGATAGAAGAAAGCACAAAAAGGAATTGGTTAAATAACGAAATAAAGCTGTTTTACTCTAAACAAGCTGACTTTGAACTTCAAGCATATGAAATACACCTTAAAATAATTAAATTTCTGGATGTTTATAATTAGGAAGAATTCAACAAACGTTTCTTAAATATGTTATCAGTTATTAAACATAAACATAACCAGAAAATTCAACGCTTGGATAAGAAGTTGCATTCACTGTTAAAAAATGCGGAAGGGAATGAGAACACAGCTAAATGTAGAGGTCAACTTACTGGTCAAAGATTGGTACATAATTGGAGTAGTGAAAATTTTGGTCAGGATGAATTTTTACTTAATAAAGGCCTGAAGTTTAATATTAGCAATCCTAGAAAAGATCGTGAATCATTGTTAGTCGACGTCGAAACCGCGTTGAGATTTGCAAAATTTGATGTAAAAACAAGTGTTCGGACTGATGTTAAGAAGACATTGGATGAAAAGGAAGAAATTATCCGAAAAGTTAAACTAACCTCAAACAAATATGGTAACGTGATAAAGGAACTGAAGAAGAAAGAAGTTCATTACCTGAAGGCGGACAAGGGTAATTCCATTGTAATTATGGATATAAAAGAATATACGGCAATTGTTGAGGAAATGCTCGTTGAAGGGCCTTATGCGGTGTGTAACAGTAACCCGATTATTAAGTTTACTAAGAGCACTAGTAAAACATCGAAAAACTGTCATAATTTGGTGGACAGCAAATTCTTCGTAGAGAACTAACCGTGAGTAATCCAACTTTGTCAAGGTTGTATTGTTTGCCTAAAATCCATAAACTAGGGAAGAAGATGCGGCCTATTGTTTCTGGTATTAACTCGCCCACTTATTTAATTGCTAAATGGTTAGTGCCACGCCTTCGGGAACTTACACCTCCCCCGTCGTTTGCCGTAAGGAACACTTATGATTTTGTGGAAACGGTGCAAAACATTTCAGTATCGCCTAATGAATATTTAGTATCTTTTGATGTAACGTCTCTCTATCCGAGTGTTCCTGTGGCTGAAACTATCGAAATGATAAAAGAGTGGTTAGTATGTAACGGTTTAAGTGACAGTGTGGTTCAGGAATTTTTACTGCTTATAAATTTATGCGTGAGTCAAAATATTTTTCAATTTAATAATAAGTTTTATGTACAAAAAGAAGGTACCGCTATGGGTAATCCTTTGTCTAGTTTAATTGCAGATTTTTTTATGAGCTCGTTTGAAGTAAGCGCTAAAAGATCTTTGAAATATTTTTCGCGGGTGTGGGTTCGTTACGTTGATGACATTTTTGCTATTTTTGATAAAGACAAAAGCCTTGAAGAATTTTGTGATATTATCAATGGATTTTACCCGTCTATTAACTTTACCACCGAAATTGAAAAAGACTACAACCTCCCGTTTGTGGATGTAAATGTGCATAGGAGAAACAATGAGTTGTCGTTTAGTGTCTTTAGAAAGCCCACACACACAGACAGATATATTACTAACAATTCACACCATTCGCCGGCACATAAAAGAGCCGCGTTTAATTCTATGGTTCATAGGTTAGTTAATTTGCCGCTGTCTAAGGAAAACTACGAAAAAGAACTTAGTTATATCTATGGTGTTGCTATATTTAATGGTTATTCTTAAAGTTTGATAGATGACATAGTGAATAAAATTAAATTTAAGAAAATTAAGACATCAAGATCTACCTTAATAAGCAACAAGCCCGAACAACGATGGGTCAAAGCAAAGTATGCTCCACCGCTGTCTAATGTTGTAGCAAAATCGTTAGCAAAATATGCTAATTTAAATTTAGCTTTGTCGGCTGACAATAATCTCGGTAAAATGCTAGGTAATCCGAAAGATAAAATTCAAGAACAGGATAAATCCGGGATTTATTGCATAAATTGTGAAATATTTCCGAAGAAATATACAGGCCAAACTAAAAGAAGCATTAGGACAAGAACTAAAGAACATTTTGCTCATTTCAAGTATAATAGGCCAGACAAATCTGCTATGGCTAAGCATTGTTTAGAGGAAAACCATCATTTTAAAGCAGAAAATTCTTTATTGTTAAAAAATGTAACTAAACTTAACACGATTGATGCTTGGGAGACATTTTATATTAACAAATATCGTGACACAATTGTAAATAATGAGTTAGGGCCCATAGTTAATTCTATATTAATGTAATGTATTATATGTTTTTAATTTTTATATACATTTGATGTTTTTGCTTCTTTATGTTATATTTAATTCTATATTAATGTAATGTGTTATATTGTTTATATTTATATTTGTATTAGATGTATTATGCTTCATTATGTTATATATTTTGTTAGTCAGTATATTGTGTTGTGATAACGTAGGCATTGGTTGGCGCCTACTAGTGTAATGTGGTCATGTGCCACGCCCCTTGCAGTTTGTATAAATACGGGGCATGGAGCTTTGCTAGTTTATACCTTGCGCAAAGATTTGTGGCGGCTGAGAGTTTAGGACGGTCGGGGAGGTGACCCTACCCTAATTAGCCCTCGCTCGGCCGATCCGGGTTATGGTCATGACTCGGCTACTGGGCTTAAGGCACAGTCGGTACAATTTTTTGCATTTCGGGATAAAGTGCAAAAATAACGTCATTTTTGTAATCTGCATCAAATAACAAGAACTTTAAGTCCAAACACGATATAATTGCGATGCTATTAAGTATTCAGTTTGTTTTAAAATAAAAGACAGTTTACAGAACAAGATATATATTTAAGATTATTTACAAACTATAGCTATTTACAATTTTGTACATGAAGTGTTATCCAGATTCTCACAGGAGCTGAAGGTGAAAGAATATCACTGAAAAAGAAAATATGTTTAGCCACATGTAGTTTGTCAGACTAGTTATT